>CAJUYH010001413.1:0-49332 GCA_910591685.1 Galerucella tenella | reverse complement strand
AAAAAAAAATAATTAACAAAATATTTTTGCAATAAAGTTTTGCAAATAATTAAAATTCAGAACTAAGACAGCCAGTCATTTATGGGAGTGTGCGTAAGCATTTTGAACAGTAATTTTGTAATTTTCACTTTGGTTTGGAGCTAAGCTTGTGGTAATTTTTTTGTGTCGTAATAATCTTTCGTATTATAAATTGGGAATTTCAGTGTTGCTAATTTATTAGAGCTTCTACTAGATCTAGTGAATTTTAAACCTACCATAGTTGGTTGAGGAAATTTCAAGTGATCATAAGTTTATTTTTTTTGCCATTCAGCTAGCATAGTCTATTTTTTTGCTGTACCTATATACAGTGCTATTCAAAAGTCCCCTCCCCCCTCGTATCTTTTGAACTGCTACACTTACATTAATAAAATTTGGAAAGTGAAAATAAAGTGTTGTAAACTTCTCTACGAATGGTAATAGGTGACGTAATAGTAATAGATGACGTCACAGTGCCACTCTGGCCAATAATTTTAAATAGAACCTTATGGCAAGTGATATCTCGTTTGAAAGGCATTGACATTGGCTACATAGCCATATTAATTTTGTTTGGGTTTAAATTAATTTTGACGGATAAATTAAATAAATACCAAAATTAATATTTCACATTTAAATATTGAAGATTTTTCAGTCCGCCTCTGGTTAGTTGTCAAAAAATTGACGTTTTTAGTTTAATAGTATCTGTTGCTTTGCAAAGTTTTTCTAAATATCTTAAATATTTAATTTTATTATTGTTTAACGAGACGTATAAGAGTTTACATAGGCAAAATGGTACGTACTCAAGCCGACAAAGTAGCAGCCATCTTAATAATTGGTGAATCTAGAAAGAATCTCCATGAAGCGGAACGTTTATTTAATGAGAGATACCCAGATCGCCCTATCTCGAGAACTTATTTGAGGGAGCTTCTTCACAAGTCTGAAGCAACAGGTAGTGTTCAAGATGCCAAACGACCAACATTTAGTGATAATAAAAAAATTGATATAGTTGCTGAATTGGTAGTAAACCCTACTTCCTCTTCAACTAAAGTTGCGTCTATCGTGAAGTAAGTAAAAGTACAGTACAGAAAGTGTTGGCTAAAAATAAATTTCATTCACACAAGTTAAAAATGGTGCACCGCCTTTCGGATGACGACCCCGACAGAAGACTCGAATTCTGTGAATGTATGACAAATAAAATTAGTCAAAACCCACATTACACAAAAACAATTTGTTTTAGTGACGAAAGTACTTACTTTTTGCCTAATAATACACAAAATGTAAGGTATTGGAGTGACATAAATCCTCACACCTTTCGTGAACAACATACCCAATTTCCAGAAAAAGTCAATGTTTGGGCAGGTACTTTGGGAAACCACATAGTTGGTCCTGTTTTCCAAAATTCAAATTTAAGCGGTGAAGTGTTACAAATTGCAATTGAGCCGTTAATTCTTGAAATTCTGGAAGATAATCCAGATGAATTCGGCCATCTGGAAATAACATTTCAACAAGATGGTGCTCCTGCACATTATTTGGTGCAGTAAGACGTTACCTGGATGAAGAATATCGAGGTAGATGGATCGGCCGGCGAGGTCCTATAGAATGGCCACCTCGGTCACCAGATCTGACACCATTAGATTTTTTTCTATGGGGGTACTTGAAATCCAAGGTTTATACTACGGCACCAGATAGTATTGGCGTTTTGAAAGAAAAAATTATTGAAGAATGCAATGCAATTTCAGCTGACACATTCGAACGAGTACGACAAGAGTTTACTAATAGGATGTATTACTGTCAGGAAGTAGACGGAGCACATTTCGAACACTTGCTATAAGAATCCCTTGTTTATATTTGATTAATTGAATTTGAAAAAACAATTTCAATAATTTTGGTATTTATGTAATTTATCCGTCAAAATTAATTTAAACCCAAACAAAATTAATATGGCTATGTAGCCAATGTCAATGCCTTTCAAACGAGATATCACTTGCCATAAGGTCCTATTTAAAATTATTGGCGCTATGATGTCATCTATTACTATTACGTCACCTGTTACCATTCGTAGAAAAGTTTACCTACAACACTTTATTTTCACCCTCCAAATTTTATTAATGTATGTGTGGCCGTTCAAAAGATACGAGGGGGGGGGAGGGGACTTTTGAATAGCACTGTAGATAGGTTTTGCTTGAGATCTTTTTAACGATTAAATGTTTTTATAACTGAAATATTCTTGCTCTTCGACATACAGGGTGTTTCTAAATTAATGCGACAAAGTTCAGGTGATTACTCGTATGAAATTAAGATGGGTCTTTCCTATAACAAAATTACAAGTTTCAAGTTTCTAGCTTCACTGAAATTTTAGAAAAAAAATAGCACCGCAATTTTAGTCACCACCTTTTATGGGTTATATCTCGGAAAGGGGTGGGCTGAGGAAATTTTGTTATAGGAAAGACCCATCTTAATTTCATACGAGGAATCACCTCCTGAATTTTTTCGCATGCATTTAGAAGCACCTTGTATGTAATTTAAAATGTTGTACTTTTATGAAATAGCTGACGGAAATCTTTGCGTCTAACATTTTTATTTTGAAAACTGCCAATTAAGAAGTTCACTGATTTCTGTACGCATCTGGTATTATATGGTAATATCAGGTTTTAATTGGGATATATCAGTTTTTTCACATTCTGACATTGGTTGTTATTTATAATTGGTCTTAAAAAAGTAGGACACTCTGTACACATACAAACATTTTAACATAATTTCACTTCATTGCAAATTTCAATGCTATGGCAATTAAACTGATAAAAAAATTCGCGTTTATCGTACTGATATTTCATGAATACTTTAACTTTTTTGCAAAATTAAGGTGATTACTGCTCTTTGAGCGACATATTCTTGAATAAGTAATTAACATGTCGGCCTTTGGGCAGTCTGTGCGGAATTACTTTTTTTAGGGCAACACCCAAACGTCTAGATAATGTGAACGTCGTTGGAAATCCCCGACGAACTGATTTCTCTTAAAGTATTAATTAATAAAACGTATCAATTAAAGCAGGGTAATTATAAATATAATAACATACCTCTCACCTCGGACACATACCATATGATGCCAGGACATCGCAATACATCTTTTCAAGAATAAACTGAAGGATGTACATGCCAAAATGCCCCTAATATTTATACTATTGTAACGCCTTACAAATTTTAAAATTAATTTCATTCAGAGAGTTGCCGGCCGCCGCGATAGTAACTTTTGTTTAGGTTGGCATGGGCTACATCATATTGAAATTTCAGTGATTCTTGGTCCTTTACCCAATATCTAATCTTCAACTATCATATAAATATGATCGTAAGACATTTTATATTCAATTTTTTATGAGACACCATCTTAAAAATAAAATAGTTTATTTTGATCAATTGCGTAATTTTTATGCCATATTAGATTTGATATTCATAATTAATTATCGAAGACCCCTTCAAGCATTTTATTTGGCCTCAGCCTTATGAATTTATAATAATTAATTTTGCAATAATTGCAGAATTATATTTATAATGGTTGGACTTTTATATTTAAAGCGTATATATGTAGCAATTTCCTTGGTGAAATTTATTCTCTTTAGGTATTCCCAATTCTAAACACCACTTGAATACTGTTAAAAATATTTGATTAATACATACATAGAAAATGATTTGCAGTTGTGAATCAAATAAGGCGTGTATTTTGCAGAGAAACAGCATTATTACTTAATAAATACTTTTCCATGCTCAAAGACAAACATTATTGCCAGTTAGACACATTTAATAGCAGCAGAAACAAAACAAAGAGTGCATGAAAACAAAATCAATTTTGTTAGTTAAATAGATTTCCGACAAATACATATTTAATAGGTGTGTACTATCTAGAGTAACTTCTATATCTCCATAATCAACATTATGAATATATTAACTTTGATATATTTCACGTGGGTTTAAGATTTGCAAAATTTATTGGACTTTTTATTCTTTAAACAAACTGGAAATAAATATTGAATTGATGTTAAGAATTATTAACTGTTCTAGTTGCTAGACCTTCCTCCGCTACATTGTGTTATAATGTGCAAAGCAAGGGCAGCTCTAACCCGACTGGAGAAAGCATCAGACCATGACGTGGCACATGGGAGAGGACACACAGAAATAAGGCATGGGGATGACAGCAAGTCGAGCAAATATGAAGGAATCGTCTCGCTTGGAAAATACACCTCGGTATTTCAAGCAGAGATCTATGCAATACTTACATGTGCAAGCAACAGGCAAATCAGTCAAGCTGCCCTTAAAGCACTTCGGAGCTCTAAGGTAACATCTCGGCTGGTATGGGAATGCGGCGAAGAACTTAGAAGACTGGCGATTCGGAACAGTGTAACACTGGATGGGTCCCAGGTCACAAAGGAATCGCTGGCAATGAAAAAGCTGACGAACTCGCAAGAGCAGGATCGTCAACCCTGATGAACGAACCCGAACCAGCTGTGGGCATTCCCAGAGGCTCAACTAGGTCATGGTTAAAAGGGTGGGTAGATGAACAACACAATAAACACTGAAAGAATACGCCCAGGCAAATACATGGGAAGAAATTCATAAAAGAACCATCGGAAAAGGTAGCGAAAGAGCTGCTCTCAATGCGCAGGAACAAACTACGCACCATAACGGGGCTACTTACGGGACACTTTCCCACAAAGGAGCACCTGAACAAAATAGAACTGTATAACGGAGACCTTACACGCAGAAGATGCAAAAAGGATACCGAAACAGCTTGGCATATACTATGCGCTGGACCACAGGAGGCAGAAATTGTATGGTAGACCCCAAATGACTCCAGAAGACTTCTACAACCAACCAGCAAAGAACCTGTATGAGCTAATACAGGGAACGGATTGGCTGAATAGGCTGTAGTCAGAATACTAAGAGTATCCACAATAAGCCCAGGAGGCTGAGGTGGTGCCGGCGAAGGGACGGCTCCTTTATAAAAAAAACTGTTTTAGTTATAGTTCCTTTCACGATTTGAGAAACTGACTTGACTTGACTCAGCCTTGAGATGCAATAAAACCATGAAACTTTACGGATTTACCGAGCAAAGTCGTATTATACCTGATGAAAAAGAAAAAGTAGGTACTAAGTAGGTAAATTAATTCTTACAATTTATCAATTCATTTTTTTTATATTCCCTTTACTAATTTGTGAAGTTGATTGGGAATTAAATAAACCAAAAAAAATTTGCAGTGAAACTATATTATTAAAACAGTCACGGCTAATATTTTTATGGCTTTATTGCATGTCATCTTCCCATCTCAGGTCAGTTTCTTACTGATAAGTTTTTGTTGAAGCCAAGCTGTTTTCATTTGTATTTTCAAAAAATGTGTAGAGCCGACAAACACGAGAAGTTGTTGAAGCTTTCTTGTAATATTGTGTGAATAAAATTATCTAATTTTGTTAATTGGTACTTTATAAACAAAAGTTAATAGCAACTAAAATGTAATTTATAAAAAAAATTGCGGTGGTGTGTCACGTACTGTATATGATATATTCCACAGATGTGTGATAAATTTTATGTGTTTTTTATGGATAAAACTAAATAAGTACCATATATATCACAAGTGTGAAATATATATATCATAAAATAAATAACGCCCTGTAATATTACCAAAATGAAGCGTAAATTGAAGGCAAAAGCGGCTGGGCCTTGTAAATATATCCAGCTTATAACCATAATAAAAAATCAACCATCATTCCTACCTGAAATAACAATAAATAAAGTAGAAAGAGATTTAAATATGAAAGTAATATTATTACTTAAATTCCAGACGTTAAAAATTTTATACCTGATGTTGCAACTACCTTAAAATATGGACTGTCGGAGAGAAATGCCTGATAATGCCATTAGGATTCGAGACGTTCAAAAACGCAGATTGTAAACACAACTATAAATTTACCATCCAGGACTAATTAAAGAATGACAACCTCTTAATCCTAAAAATAAAATATCTTAGATTAACTGCACTCCATTATTGCAGCCTAACGAACATGGTGGAATACTTGAGTAAAAAATTAACATTTACATAAAGCTGCTGAATTATTCTAATATCAATTTATTAAAGATACTAAATATGTAATTCATATCTATGTAACAAATAGCGGTAATAATTTACAAGCTGCGTTTTAGAGTCGGCTTTATTCAACAGACATTCTTAGAACCAAGTAACTTAATACACAATATTTATATTTCATTTTATGAGCATTTTTGCTTATTTCAAAAAGAAGAAAATAATTTTATTGCTTTTGTCTAAAGGTCGTGCAATCAGTCCGAAATTAGCATTTGACTTTGGAATTTGACAGTAAATTTCGTTTTATTTATTCTGTATTATATTTCACCATTTCAACTAGTAGATTTAATGCCAAAACAATAAGACCTTGACACATTATTTGACGCAGTTCATTATGACAGCTAAGATTAGCTGGGTAAGGAGGTAGGTACTTCCAAGGGTACATGTGATTTGGTTCCCATTTATGTGTAATTTGCCCGAGAACCAGATTACCAATGACCTCTTTGAGGTTGGAAATCCAATTACATATTAATAAAATGTATCTTAAACTGCTATCTAGTCTACTATATTGTCTTCAAGTAAGAGGACTTTACTAGAGTTCTGAAAGCAGTAGAAGTCATTCATTTATTTATTCATACTTTTGGGTTGAGCTCAACAGCCCAGGCACTTGAACTGAATCTCTTTATCATTACCCATGTTATCTACTTCTTTTCCAGGAACTTCGTGTCTTCTACATAGCCCACCAGTTTAACTGGACGGATTTTCAGTAGCTATGATGGTTGTATTATTTCCTCTCCAAAGTGCTTCCGCCAGAGTCCTTGTAAGTTCTCACATAAGCAGAGTATGTGAGTAGGTGTTTCATCACAGAGTTCATATTTTCTGCACATAGCTTCACTAACTCAAATAAGCAGAGTATGTGAGTAAGTGTTTCATCACAGAGTTCACATTTTCTGCACATGCTTTCTCAGGGTGCAGTGTCCAGTCACCAGGTGGGCAACTGTCTTCAAATGTCTCTTACCCAGTTTCAGTGGAAGGAAACAACAACAAACCAGAGATCTTCACCATGGCACAATTTTGTAACAGATTAAAACACCCAGAACAGGCGACGATAACGTTACAAAAATTTAATAAATTAGCTCCAAGGAAAGGAGTAAATTTATTCCAATATTATTTTGTCTATAAAATCATAGTTGCTGAATAATAATTTTTCTATAAAAACTTATATCACTGTGTACCTATCTTATAAATTGTGCTTATTTGTAGCCATGGTAAAGAAAAAATATCGACTAAGTACTTATTACGGTAATACAGAGTTTCACTGCCCCACCCAGACTTTATGAAGAAGTACATCGTCAAGATGTTAAAAATTGGAAATAAGTGTTGTCAATGAAACAGGAACTGCAATTTTATAAGACGTATTTACATTGATAAATGTTTATCTTAAAATTTGTTAAATAAAATCTACAGAGTGTCTATAGTTTATTTTTTAATAAGCTGGTTTAATAATATTTTATATATACCGGGTGGGGCAATCTTCTGACATCGGAGGATTACATCGTTGTGGTGATAGATAGAACTTTATAGTTTTGTGTGAGCTAATACAGTTACTGAGGGCACATTTTGAAAATACTACCAATTCTAAAGGGTGTTCCAAAACCACGTAGCAGCACAAACTTACATTTTTTTTAATGGAACGTACTATATTTTGTTCAAGAATCGAAAAAATCTCACCGAGAGCGTTACAAAAATATAGCACTCTAATATATTATAAGGGTGTTTTACAAAGATATGGCCAATTATTAGCAAAAAAGACCTCCTCTTTAACACTCTGCAGAACAGTAAATTCAAATAAATCAACAGGTCATTGTGTTCAAATGTCATACACACATTATTGGCTGTGCTCAGTATTAATTACTTTTTTCATCGGTGGCTTCTTTAATACAGGGTGAAACAAAACGCAAATCAAGCAATATCTCAAAATTTTCAAATGAATCACCCTATAAGTCTTTTTACAATTTGTTAGTACAATTAATAAACTTTCAAACGATGTAGTAAACTTAGGGCATTAGTTAATGGAAAATCGTAGATATTTTATGATAATGTCAAAAACAAGTATTTTACATACACAAATTAAATGGTATTAAATTTTTACATGCAACATCTTGTGAATTTTAACATTTCTAAGGCATAAATTCTAATCGTAATTTTGGATGCATCTAAAATATCTTCGACTTCTACTCTTACCATTAGAGGAAGGAAAGAAGGAATTATGTTGGAAGAAATATTTTTGTTTACTGTAAGTAGGTAATGTCATTATAGTAGGTACTTATAAATATACAAGCAGTTTGTAGTCTTTACGAAATAATTACTCACACCACAAACAGTATATCTTAGTTATGTAAAATGCAAGCTTGTAATTCATTTTCCAGCTTTTTCTATTTTTGAAAAACTAACAATTATGAAAACCAACATTATAAGAACACTCACATTCACATAAATGAACATTGACATTCTATAAAAAGTATACTTAGTAGTTTATGATAAGTGTTCAAAATGGCGATCATTTACTTCCATACAATTCTTTTCAAAAACGAGGATCTTACTCTTTCCAACATAGCTGGAGTTATTGTGGAAAATGCGTTACGTTTGATACAAAAGCTGCTTGATGTATCCCCATAAAAATAAATCCATCGGTGTGAGATCTGGAGATCGAGGAGGCCACGAAATTGGTCCACCACGTCCTATCCACCTGTCGGTAAAATTTCTGATATACAGGATGCTCCATCTTGTTGGAACCACAAGTTAACTATTGTGTTTGAATCAACTTCCTAAACACAAACGAAGAATACAGCAATATTTCTTTGACATTTATTAGTAGACACTATTTTGATAGTAGCCCACTTGATATAATCAAAAATATGGCTTGATTATGTTTCGCCCATTCTCAAACAAGCCTATAATAACAATTCTTGAAAGTGAAACATGAATAAATATTAAATTTTTGGTAATTCCAGGTAGGTACCTACGGTATTAGCAAACATTTTATTTCATTGATTAGATATTGTAGATGCATTCAAAATTACGATTAAAATATATGCCTTAGAAATGTTAAAATTTACAAGAGGTTGCATGTAAAAATTTAATACCATTTTATTTGTGTACGTAAAATACTTGTTTTTGGCCATTATCATAAAATATCTACGATTTTCCATTAACTAATGCCCTAAGTTTACTACATCGTTTGAAAGTTTATTAATTGTACTAATAAATTGTAAAAAGACTTATAGGGTGATTCATTTAAAAATTTTGAGATATTGCTTGATTTGCGTTTTGTTTCACCCTGTATTAAAGGAGCCACCGATGAAAAAAGTAATTAATACTGAGCACAGCCAATGATGTGTGTAAGACCTGTTGATTTATTTTAATTTACTGTTCTGCAGAGTGTTAAAGAGTAGGTCTTTTTTGCAAATAATTGGCTATATCTTTGTAAAACACCCTTATAATATATTAGAATGCTATATTTTTGTAACGCTCTCGGTGAGATCTTTTCAATTCTTGAACAAAATATAGTACGTTCCATTTAAAAAAATGTAAGTTTGTGCTGCTACGTGGTTTTGGAACACCCTGTAGAATCGAAAGTATTTTCAAAATGTGCCCTCAGTAACTGTATTAGCTCACAAAAAACTATGAAGTTCTATCTCTCACCACAACAATGTAATCCTCCGATGTCAGAAGATTGCCCCACCCTGTATATACTATTACAGCCCTTTTACCACTTAGAGGTGTATGGCGTGTTGCATTTACTCTTTCTTCGCGAATTTTGTCCTTTGCTTCTTTCCAGCTTCTTCATCTTTTATCCAGCAATCCATCTAATATCGTATCCCAAGTTTTCTTGGTCTTTTCTTACATTTGTTTCCTCTTCTTGTTGTTTCCAATGACCATAACTTTCGTTTCGTTTTTGTTTATTTTGTTTTCAATTGTTCCTATTTATCATCTGCAAATGCTCCTTCACTGATCTTTACCTTACAGAATTGCAAATATACCACACATACTGATTCACTTAGTTTTGTGCATTTCTTAATGAACTCATCCAAGTAAATAATAAATAACAAAGAGCTCTTAGACCTCCTCCTTGCCTCAGACCCATATTTGTAGTGAAATTTTCTATTGGTATTTCTATGGGTATATTGTTATTCTTATAACTTCGTTCTCATTTTTCTCATAGTATTATTCTTATCATTTTTGTATTCAATCCTCTCTCTGCTAATATTTTCTACATCTTTTCTCTAGGTACTGTATCAAAGGCTTTTTCTAGATCCAGGAAAGCATAATCATTATTAAACCATTTTTTATCTGCCAAAGCACTATCAGAGTGAGATCCAGAGGTCTATTGTCTTCCTTGAAGTAGCACCCATCCTATAAATAGTTAACGGGAAAAATAGATTTTGGGGTTATCCGAAAGAAATGTGATGGACATAAGCGTAGCAAGAGGTTGAATCAAGACAAAAAATACTTGAACAAAATATCATATCATGTAGACTAAAGTAACACATTGTTTATTTAAACCAAGATGGTTATTTTCCAACAGAAAGGAAGGCTTAGTTGAATTTTATCATTTGGCTTAATATTTTTCATTACTTATTGTGTATAAATTGCACATACTTAATTGTTTTGTTTTTCCCATACGTTTTAAAATCTTACTTTTGTTATATAAAGGAAAATTTATTGATTTAGTACTTCCCATTAGTTCCCTTGTTTACGTCATTTCCCTAAATATTTCATATGACTCATCTAAAAAGATTATAAATTTTAATTAGTTAGAGCCTAATAATAATTTGAAGGTAATAGTGTGTATTCGAAATAATAAAAAATCTAAAATTTAAAACAGCTACATAGATATATTGGAGAAGTAACATTAAAATTGTTGATAAAAATAAAACAAAAGGTAAGTGAGAATTCAAGACGATTCAAAAGCATGAATTCACACATTAAAATTTGAAATCTGACCTTGAAATGTTTCTATAATCTACGTTATTATAAAAGCTTTATGAAATATGACTTTGCTAAGACTCCGTTTCACTTGAAATTGCAGTCGTATGCGCGAGCTTGTTGTCAAAACCAGCGACATATTGTAAAATTGACATTCGTTTGTAACGCCAATGGCATGAAATGAGGCGACATAGACAAACAAGATCGATTTTGATTTCTGCGCAAGACAGTTGGCAAACTTCACGGGGCTTCTTTTTATATGAAACGGAGTCTACCATTGAAAGTGTCTAGAAAAAATAGTAGTCAAACGAGTCAAACAGTAGACAACTGAAATCGAAAGGAATGAAAAAGCAAATGAGCTACTAAATGGAGTGGCTGACCAACATCGAGTGGCCTGGCTTCTCATTTCAGCCTGCTTTCTCCATGTCCTTGCCTGGCCAATAAATTTTATGGGTATATTCCTTGAAACCAAAATTGTATATTGTAAGCCTTCTTCCTTTTGAGCAATCATTTTTAAGCCATTGTTGTCACGAAGACGTATTGACGAAGGTAATAAAAGTAAAAGGTAATACATTCGTGATTAAAAGACTGATCCTTTTGTTGTACCCTGTAGATCGAAGATGGATGTGATGTTTTTGCAATTAAAATTCTATTTCATTAGAGAATCATAGTACCTATGTAATCAAGGTCAGGTCATGACGGTATACTTACATTAGTACCTATACCACAATAATGTTTTAAACTGTCTAATGTAATTATTGTGAAGTAAGTAAGTAATTTGCGTTTTTGGAGTCACGTTTCCATGTTCAATCTACGATTTTATAAATAATTATTTTATTATCAAAACAAGTTACACAGTTTTAAAACCTAAGAAACCTTCGAAATACTATTGAAGTTGTTGAGCACCAAATAGTCCATTTTATTTCAATGAAAAATACAGTGGTTATTATGAAAAAAAGGAAAATTTTAACAAAATTATCCCTCGTTTAAAATATGATGTAACAGTGACTGTAACACTTGTTATAGTCACTGGATGTAATCAGTTCCAAAATGGTGTGGGAATGCCAATACAAACTCAATGAACTAAGCGAGAACAATATGGTCACCTTACTATGGATTCCAGGACACACTGGAATAGAAGGAAATGAAATAGCAGATGAACTAGCAAAGAGGAGGACTGAAATATCTTTCTGGGGGTGTGAACCCTTTTGCGGTATCAGCCCCAATGTAATATTGGCAGAAATAGGTAAAGCCGAGAAAAAGAGAAGATCTGACCATTGGAAAGATCTAGTAGGGCTTATACAATCAAAGACTCTTCTGAGTGACTACAACCTGCTGAGATCAAATGAATGCATAAGTCAAAATAAAACTGCGCTAAGAGTTTTAACAGGGATCCTAACGGGACATTGTCGATTGAATGGGCACCTGAAAAAGTTCAAAATAGTGCGGAGGAAGAGAAATGTAGATTTTTTTGGCATGGAAGAAGAAATCTCCATCCACATACTTTCTAGCTGCACAGCATTTCAGAATCGTAGGGCACAGTACCTGGGAAATTACTGGATAGAAGAGGAATATTTACTTAAGTTGAAGCCTGCAGATATCGCAAAATTCCGCAAGGAAATAGGACTAAAGGAGCTACTAGTTTCTAAGACTCTCCTCAGAAACGAAGTTGAAGTAAGGGTGCACAATAGATCTTTTAGGTCTGAGTGAATGTTACCCCAAAATACGTACATAGCATATGATTCATCTATTATTTATTAAGTACATAACATAATATACGGGAATTGATTGAACAACAATTCAACTTATTTGTAACTTTGGATGGATTCGAACCAATACTTCTTAGTATAACGCGATAGCAAACAAGACCAGCAGAATATAGAACTTTCTTTCTCTATATATATACGTTAATTCTTTCTTCTCCCCATGTTACGCCTAAGGAGTTTCACTTATTTTTAATAATATATTTGTTTTATTTTTTTGGTTCTGTCAATTAAAGACAACAACAAGAAAAGAAATCTACATTCTTGTGTTTACAGTTGATAGCATTGAATTGACAGAAAAAAACTGTAATAGAAAATTAGGAAATGCCGCAAATACATCCATAGTATTTCAGCCTCCTTGGCTTACTGTTTACATTTTAAGTAACGTATAGCGAAATTTAAGACAACATGGCGTCTACAAGTTTGTTTTTCGCCAACTATAAAAGTTATTGAATTTATTACGAAAATAATTTGCTTAATACATAACCTGGCAAAATAATTTTTCTCAAATCTTGTTTTTATGACTTAAAATTCTTCTCCTACTAGGCATGATGACAGTCACTAAGAATAACTGAAATAATCATATAAAAATACAAAAATATTCTAAAGCAATCACCTATTTTTACATTACAATTATTGTAATTATATTTATTTCGGTGAAAATATAAATACAAAATATGACAATCTGCCATCTTAGCAAAACCACTGATCACAAACATGTGACGTCAATCTTTTGTATATCGCTTAAACTTTAACGTATTTTCTGGTTTTGCATCGTTTAGATGATATTTACTCTACAGAATTCATGACTATCACACAAAATAATTGAAATTAGGAATAAAAAATAAATTTTCAATTTGCAAACTGTGAAATATTTACAGATGTTTAATAACATGTGCTATTCTAACGTTTTGGTGCGAAATTTCAATTGTATTTTCTATTTTAAAACCCTTATTTTTTCAAGAAACAACAAAACTTATGCGTAAAAACATCGTAGAGCCATTTTTAAAACTTATGCGTAAAAACATCGTAGAGCCATTTTTAAAAATCAGTCACCATGCCTATTAATTGTGTGTTCGGTAAATAAAAAAAATGTAGCAATTAACCTATCTATAAATACATTAAGTATAATTGTCAGGATAATAATTAAGGTTGTCTATAGATGTTGATAAACATTGCAATAAACAAAAAAATCAGTTTTGACTTACCTGAGTCCTACTACTGGAACACCTGATACATCATCCACCAACTCTGAAAGCACTAGTACTGTTGTACCAGGTACTTGTGCTTGAGGATACTGTAAAAGTCCTTGACCATTACCCTGTAGAACAACGGACACTGTTCCTGGAGGACTACCGACAGTCTCCCCACTAGAATTCACCATAGCGTTTGTACTACCGTCAATTAACACATCTGCTATTTGCTGACCATGAATTTGGTGTGCACTGATATTATTTATTGTTATTTCTCCCGAATTGTCCGCGGAATATATTTCGAGTCCTTTTTGATCTGGAGCGGTTGTATAAATAACAGTTTTGTTACCGTCTTCGTATATTAAATCTATCGGAGTATCATTTTTGTCTGCAATTCCTTGAGCATAAATATCGTCATCTTTCTCGTATAAAACTTCAGTTTTAACCTGAGCATATAAGGGAGTTCTCCCCATGGCACTTTCTTCTTCCATTTCCTTCTTGAGCTCCATGACATTAACCGGCGTCATAGTTGCAAGCATGGCTGGCGAACCTGGATCCTCTCCTAAAGGCGATCGATCCGCTGGAGAAGCTTGTGGAGGTGGTGGAGACATCATTCCATGATCCACTTCTAACGAAGGCGAAGAATTAGAGGACAAGTTATTATACTGTCTACGTGTCATTATGGCATCAAAAGTTTTTTTTTATCACAGAAGTAACTGTATTGCACTTGTTGACGTAGTAAAGTCAGATTATGGCACTGCTATGGCTATGAAACTATGAGTAATTAGTTACTTTGTTTCTTTTCTATGTATTCTGGGACAATAATTCAACCTGTAATAAAATAAACATAATGAATACATCATGGGTAAACGCTATTAATAAATTGGGTCATAAAAGGCACGTGGAGGAAAATGTTTACTACAAACGATTTATCTTTACTACTGGTACCGGTTTAGATCAACTCTATTATTTCAGATCCAAAAAAGTGTGGTTAAAGAACGAAGCTGGTCCGGTTTCGCGACCACGAGCAGGGTTGATGAGGAATACTCCGGCATTGGGTGTAGACGGTAGCAAACCGGAACTTCCACGTGCCGGCGTCGGGACAGGTTTGACAACCATATGAAAGAGTAGGTATACACACTTTAAGTGTGAATTCTCCTGGTAGCAAACGTGCTCCAGGTATCCTAGATTATAAAATAAATTATGTAAATAACAAAAATGAATCTGTGTTTATTAAAAAATGTAAACAATCACGGCCAATTAAAATTTGAATAGCGTATACGTATTTATACAAAGCCTAATTTGGAATTCATGTAGGTACATCAAAGTTAATCGGGATTGGCTCGTTATCGGAAATTTCTCACTATTGGTCGCATAACATTGTCATGATTAAACATTCTGGGCGTGTTGTTGGTAAAGTAGGAAAGAACCTAAAACGCAATTCTTCAAAAAAAATCATGGCGTACTAAAGTAAGACGGGCATAAAGGGCTAGCGGCGTTCAAGGTTAAAAGTCATTTGCATATTTCTAAAATAATTTTCTAATGATAGGTTACCTAGGAAAGCTCGTAGACAACCGGCGCCAAATTCTAAATAACAGCGAGAGTGCAAGTGCAGATATATCCAAGCAGGTAAACTAGTAGGGGCGTAACGAGACGCCATTCAAGATTAAGAGCGAGCAATAGTTGATGAACAGGTCTGCCAGTTCTCGGATAACAGGTATTATTGTAATCATTCAATATTGAAAACAACTAGGTGTGAGTGAGCATGCTTGCGGCCCGGCCGGTGTGTGTAGTGACAGTGAACTATTTACAGTTTCTTTTTTTGTGACATTTACATAAAATGAAATAATACAGAAAGTAAAAGCAGTGCCATTTTATAAGTGAAATGAAATAAAGCAATTAGCAGATTATAAACATGCGAAATAGGTGTTTGTTTTTACCTATATAGCTGCAGATCGCGGATCGTGAAATCCCTTTGTTTGGCTGGTCGGTCATTCACAAGGGTGAAAGAGACATATTGACGGGGCCCGCACTACACCACACGGACACACTGCCCGACAGATTCATGCTCACCACTCTCTGACAACATGCATTCCCCAGTATTGACCAGAATTCTATATTCAATCACATACTAGCGTCTACAGGTGTTTCGAACTAATACTCTACTGACTGTTTGTTGCGGCGGATTAAAGTTGATCGCAAGTTCGGAACTGCGTTCGCGCACCTTGTCCCGTCCGTCCTTTGAAATTGCTGGTGCTTGATGAGAGAAAGAATAAGGTGAGCGCGTCTTTGATCGATTCCGAGGCCGCTCGCTGCGTTCAGCGCTGTGTTCAGCCTCCGGGCCCCCGCGGCTCGGCTCACTCACTTCGCCAGACCGATACCCACTCCGTCTCACTTCTTCGGACATTCCCTCTTTCTCTATTTATTTCTCTCGCGCACCACGCTCTCAGTCTTCACAGAATACGTGGGAGTTTTGTTCGCTTGATTCTTCTCATCTCTGTGCGAGGGCACCATCGACTCGGTCTCGGAATCATGGCTGCCAGAATTTATCTCACCTAGGACAACGCCACCATCGTTCTTAAGAAGAAAACAACAGCTTACTAACGCTTTTTAATATCCTTTAATTACAAATAAATCAAGAAAAACTACTAAAAATATAGGTACTTCAAATTAGTATACTTAACAAAAAATACGTTAATTTTTCAACTAAACTAATCGGTTTAATGAAAATTCATAAATATTCAATTTATTGATTCCTTCTAGTGACCTTAGTTGCTTATTAAAACCATTTTTCAAATATTTACTATATCCATTCATGAATTGAACAAAAACAAACAAATAGAGAATGTTTCTTTCGGGAGGAGCTGAGCTGTCAACGAAGACAAGCAAAAATTTTCTATTATGGTCGAGTTATCTCCCATTATTATGACAGGTGAAAATTAATCTCACAGAGAACAAATTCTACCAATATATTATTTCACTTGCCCCAAGTATTGATGTTTATCACACTTAATATTCTCAAAAAGCAACAAATAAGGTACTTCTATAATAGGTAATCACATATTCAGTGATTTTTCCCTGACTATAGATATCTATTTGTAATAAAAAAATGAAATAGGACCTACCTATGACAGTCAAGAAGCAATATCACTGATTCCCTTCTTTTGATCCAATTATTTAGAAGTTCACGCAAAGCTACAAGGTATTGCAGAATATCCTTTTCAAATATCTAGGTAATTAGGATGTCATAAAAAGTGCATAGGTAAAGCTTACATGGGAAAACATAATACCAAAAGCTAGTGATTTGTTGAGGCATTTCTTTGTTCAATGTTTTGCAAATGTAAAAGACAGTTTAAGGAAAAAGCTGCCTCGTCAGAAAATCATAATTAATGAAATCTGTTCTTCAAATGCTATAACAGCATTTTGTTCTTTTGTGATATTTTTTCAAAGCCAACAGATCAATCATGTATAGGTAGGTATAGGTAAGTTTTTAAAATCGTCTTAACAAGAACTATATTTTACCTGTTTTGATTTTTTTTATAGGTACATTCCTACGACTCCTATATATATATATATATATAGGTATAAATATATATATAGGTATATATCTTTTTGGTGCATCCTTTATATTAAATAGTTCAACAGTTTACTATCTAGTTCGTTGCCAGTACCTATGTAAAATTTTCAATATAATCCCAATTTTTCTTTTTTTGTGACAGCTTTAACCGGTATATTTACCACACTGAAAAAAAATGTTAACGTGCGATGAGGTAAGAAACCTTTCGCTTTTTCCCGAAACGACTAAACAACTGTAAAGTTTAACAGACGAGCGGGATGGTAGGTACTGAATCAACTGTTTATTCATTGTATTAAGTACTGCCTACAGTCAGGTAAGATCCCTATTAAAACTTCCTGGATTCGAATTAATTTTACGGCGTATTGTAAATAAATTCACTGAAATTGCTAAAACCTTTTTAAAAGCTGTTATCTAAATCTTCAACACTATTATGTGAAACAGTTTTGGATCTTTATTATAGTGTCACAAAAATGCAGCTGCCCTCATCTTTAATTTGTTTTACCTTAGTACCTACCTTTCTTGGTTTTTTTTTAATTCATTTTTGGCCGATTTTATCTCTATTTTAGCATCAAAAATTAGGTAATTATTTGTTAACATTCACCTTAATCCAAAATATTCACCAATACCTACCTCTAGCAGTACCTAAGGAAAAATAGTATCTACTTATAGAGTTTGTCGTATAAGCCTGTCATTGTATTCAGGTATCTTGTGTTATCGAGCATTAAAGTCCTTGATGCACTGAGCTTCCTTGTTGAGAAACGGGAAAAGATAAGTTCAATGTCATTATTTTGTAGGTATTATTAATATATCCAACTATACCTAGTAAGATAGGGAATATAAAAATTTCATAATTCTATCTTATGTAGGTAATTTTTCAAAAACATATATTGTAAATGTATTTTTTGCAGTCTAAACTTATCTGTTCTAATGAAATAACAATAAATCCCAAATATATCCAGCCATAAAGTTTAATTTTCACAAAGGTAATAAATATTGACTAAAAGCTTTTACGAAATACCTACAAAAAAAATAATTCTAATATGAAAACATACAAACATTAAAATTTATAGATATTATTTAAATATATGTATAGTATAACAGTACTGGGCATAGCCATATAAAAATTCAATGTTTGTTAGCACCAAAAACATTCGTTGTTTTAAAGATTCGAATATTATACACCTTGGTTTTAACATCATCAATGGACCATCGATAGGAACATACTCTTGAAACGACTGTACCTGAAAGCTTTCTTAAAACTAAAGGGTTAGGACCACAACCATAAAAAATGTGAGTTGATGGTCGTCAGAGGCTCGGTTATGCCATAGGCGGATTGGTTGAGTTTTTTACGGGAGAAAAAATAGTACTTATTTGTAAAAATATAACTTAAAACAGGAAGTAAAAAAATGAACAATAAGATCAGTATAGAATTGTAAATTTTGTGCCATTTATTGATTTATTATTCTCACTCACTAAAAACATTGGCCAAATATCAAATCAATTCAAATACCCACGGGAAAAATAAATGGGAATCAAAACCACCACCAAATTATTCATAGGGTAAAGGCGGGATAGATGCCCCGCTTTACTCCTAATTTAAAAACTATGAATTTCATATTATTAATTTTTATAAAGGAAGCTATACTTCAATCCTTTAAGTTTAACTGTGACTGGTCTTTTTGGACCTATAAATTATAGCTTTTGCAGATTTTAGCTTTTCGTGGGTCTGTATTTTTGAGGATAGATGCCTACCTGTATGGATAGTTGCCCCACCATGAAAAAACTAACAAGGATAGATGCCTGCGGCGCGTGATAGATGCCTTTCATTATACTGTAAAATCACAATATTAATAACATTTCATTATTGTCTTTGTTGTCTATTTAATGAAAAGCATTTTTCAGTTTTCTAAAATGTTTTGATTGTCAGTCACAATTGAAATCTACTTATGAATCAAATTATCCTAATAAAATTCTGAAAGCGTTTGTTTAACAAAAAAGTTTCAACACGCATATTCGTGGAAGTACCTAATTATTCTTAAAACATTAAAATAACATAAGGATGATCTTCACAGCATTTTCTAACACTTAGGTACACGAATATTACTCATTGAAATGAAACTAATTTTAACGGATTTGATCGAGGATTCATTTAAATTCGAATTTCTGACGTTTCGGCAAATTTTTGAGAAGCCATGGTCGCGGAGGACCCCATAGTATTTTTGTCCATTTCCTCGAAAGCTGACTGTAATTGTTCTGTAGTCCAAGAACATACTCGAGCTCACACTCCTTCCCATCTTTTGTATTTTCGTGGCATAGTTCTACTAATATCAGTAAAAAGTCCAAATATAAATATACATATTTATGAACACATAAAAAATATAACAGAGCACAATAATAATGTGTTTAAAATATCTATATGTTCAAAGCACACAGAATACAATAATGGTATATACATGGTGAATGGAGGGATAGATTCCACTGGGGGCACCTATATATACCGCGAAAAATCAGGGCAACTATCCTTTTTGATAGGGATAGATGTATTTTTAAATAAATAAAAAAAAGAGTAGCATCTAACATCTAGATGCATACTTGATGAATCAGTATATTGACGTAATACAAAATATAACGGAATTAAAAACAACTTATAAAATTATACAACTGCAAATAATTTCCTTTAATACTTTTACGTGTTCGTTAAGTTCGCCGTGAAGATGAATCCACACACGAGCGAAAGGAGTTCTCACCGCACGACGGCCGTGGCTACCTGAGAGGGAGGGTGCCTGCGGCGCTTAGTTATACTTAGTTTTTTGGAAATGAGGCATCTATCCCACTGATGCATCTATCCCACTGATGCATCTATCCCGCCTTTACCCTAGGTATTTATATATCTTTCCTCATCTATCAAAGATTTTCCTAGGTTCTTGGCTGTTGTGGGTCTTTGTTTAGATTAAATATAGAATAGTCTGGTAGTAAACAAATGTCAGTATACAAAATAATTTATCATTGTCAAAAACTGAATAAAAATAATAAACATAATCAAATTTAAGTTTAAATGTTAAGTATATTTGCCTTGACCCTCTGGTATATCCGCCTGTGGATTATTTACCACAAAGAAGCTGTGAAGAGAGATACAAAGTTTCAAGAATTTAAGATAGATAGAGACGACGGCCAACAAAAAATAAACAGGTAGATATTTTATATTCGATTTATAATGGGAAACACTACGTACTTTCCATCTTAACCCAAATGGTGAAAAGAAATCAAAAAGTGTTTTAAGTATTTTAGATGTTTTTATGGATTTTTATTTGTTGAAATGGAAGAGCGTTCTTTATTTATTTATTTTTATAAACCCAGTGAGAATTTATATTAAAAAAACCAATAGGTACACACAACAATTTACTAACTGTACACGGTGTACAGGTTTTGTGGGGTATTTCGTAAATTAGAAGAGATTCCTATATAAAAAAAATTAATTGAGTTATCTTGACATATTTTTGTTATCAGTGCCATGGTCCAACCAAATATTCAGTAAGTTGCCTCATTTTCAAGATATATAGAGCCAAACTGAAACTCCCATATCTGAAGTATCTTCTTTATCTACTAGATGTAAACAAAAATCAAGAGCCAAAGAACTTTTCATAAAATAATCGAACGAATAACTTGAACTGAATCTTTGTACCATTTCACATGTTATTTACTTTCATTCCAGACGTTTCTGATCTTCAAAATAGGCCACTGGTTTTGATTGGAGCACTGATAAAATTGATCGTTTTTTTCCAAATAAATGAGTTATTTGTTCAATATTTATTGGTATTAAATAAACATTATTCAAATCAACAGAAATGTATTTGTATAAAATACCTTAAATTATTTGTTTTTTTTTGTAAATTTATTTGAATGATATATATTTGAGTCAAATATTGCAGGCTTTAAAGCAAATAAGTTAAAAGCAAACAATCAAAATATTAATGCCAAATAAATATTTATTGGCATCAAAAAAATATAAATAACATAATCAAACAAATTTATAGGGTGAAGTTAAATACATTGCAGTTTCATCGTCAAATAATATAATATTTGGATCCTAAAAATAATTATTTATTATTTGGGCAGTTATCTTTGAATTAAATAATTCTTCCCTGTAAACTATATAACTGTTACGCGTGCGTAGAATGTAGACAAGATTCGACAGGGACAGGAGCAACAAGTAGTTTTTGTGTTTGCAAATTGTATAGAAGAATTATTACATTAATTTGTTGTTAGTGCAGTTTGCAGTGTAAGTGAAGTTTTTATGTGCGTTGGTGGATAAGATGGATAATATAAAATTATTGTTGGAAGGTTGGAATCTACCTCATTTGTGGGAAGTATTTGAAGGTAAGTGAATTTGTACCTTTATACATTCTAGGTAGGTTGATGCTCGTTATTTTTTATTTGAATCATCATTCTACCATAAATTAATTTTGGGAAACATGATTATTGCCAATTTTATAATTTTAAAAAAGGAAAGCCGATGGCATGGCTCTTGCATCAAAATGTCGAATACCTACCTAGTTGTTATCTTTCTTAGTTTGGTTGATCATTTATTTGAAGCGTAAAAATAATTTGAAACTTGCCATGTTGAGAAATAGGTATACTAATGTCAAGATAATTTATTTTTATAAACATCTATCTATAAACAAAGATCCAGACAAAGGTATCATAAAACGAAAGCGGTCAGTTAAGCCTCTTAAGCGCCATCTTTTTTTCCATCCCGTACAAATAATTTAATAAATAATTATTTGATCTAAATCACTTAAATTCATATAAGCTTCAATTTAAATAAATAATTATTTGAAACAAAAGCACAATATCATATTTTGAACATTTCATGTACACAATTAAATACATAAATATTTAATCTAAATCACTTATTAGATTTATTTAAATAGAAATTTATTTAAAATGAAAGTACAATGTCATATTTTCAACATTTCCTGCAAAAAATTGAATACATAAATATTTAATCTAAATCACTTGAATTTCATATTAGGTTTATTTAAATAAAAAATGGGTGGCTCACGAGGTTTTGGCCAGCCTATACCTATTTTCCAAACTACGTCGTTGTTACAAAAACCTTGAAACAGGTCGGTTTTTTATTTAAAAATACTGCATTTTTACCTAAATTTTTTTATTTTTTGTGGCTATATATAACTTTTTGTATTTTAGGTGTTACAGAAGAAGCTTAAGACGATTTGGCTCAAAAGAAATTACATTTTTGCTTCCTCAGTGCTTAATCTAAAATATGTCAAGAATAAATTTGTTTATATGGTGTGAACTTTTTTTGATCTCAATATCATTAGACTTTAGAAGTTTTGCAATGTACCTACTACATGCATTTTTATGTAAGTAATGCAGCAATAAAACATTTTTTCAAATTTCTTCTACTTTACATTTTACCTTGATACCACACAAACCATTAAAGAAACTAAGTTACACTAGAAATTTACTTGTTATGTTTACAAAAAAAAAGCTTTTAATAGAAGTTTTTCTTTAAATATATGGATTTATCTGCATAAGTTAGTTGGAAATATACTGGATGCACCATTACTCCAGAATAAGTCACCCAGTATATTTCTAATTGACTTGTACAGATAACTTTTCGTGAAATCGAAATAACTTATATGTAACATTTACTACTAGGTATAGGGAGTGTATTATAGCATTGGTAAACAAGTATATATAGTATATAAGTATATATAGCAGCCGATACACAATGCAATTGCATGGTTGCTATCTCTTTTTTACCAATCATTTAAATATAACTCCCTCTACCTAGTGGAAAATGTTACTTATGCAAGTTACGTTGCTTTTTGTACACACTATAAATACATTTAAAGCAGATACATATTTGCTTAAATCCTTCATTGGGCGATTAGCGTTAAATAAATATTTAGTTAAAAGTAAATAAATATTGATTTGATTTTTACTCTTAAGGGAGTATAATGAAATAAATAATTATTTGATATTTAATCTTCAGAAAGTATGATCAAATAAATATTTATTTGATTTTGCTCTTTAGAAAGTATGATGAAATAAATATTTATTTGATATTTGCTCTCCAGAAAGTATGATGAAATAAATATTTATTTGTATGCCATTTAAAGCAAATAAATCTGTCTTTGAATTTTAAACCGAGTGGATTTGGCCAAATAAATATTTTTTTCATTTTTCAGCAAGTTGAATAAGATTAAATAAATATTTATTTCTATTTTTTCAGTAACTGATTGGGTCAAATATATTTATTTGTTTGATTTTGACTACTACTAGTTGATTATAATAGAATATTTATTTATCTTAAATAAATTAGGGAGATACATGGCAAACAACTTTTTAAAATTTATCAAATAAATATTAGTTTGGACCATAGGAAACAAATATTTATTTGAGTGAAAAGGAAATTTTTTTAATGCAAATAAATAATTTTATCAGTGAGGGATTCTCAGTATAGTTGTAATGGTTTTCTCTTCAAAGTTCTTAAATCTTCAATTCTTGTAAGTACTCAAAGGAACATAGGTGAGTAGGTATTTCATCGCTTAGATAGATCACATTTTATGCACATATTTTCTCTGACTTTCCAATTTTGTTTAGGTAGATGTTTTCATTAATACTTACATGCTATAGCGGCAATCGTCTCTGCTTGGAACAGACGTATACTAACCAAGACTAAAGAACATTAACTTTCTAAGTCCGTTTAAACCACCCCCAATTCCATCATCGGTGAACCAGATGCGATGCCTCCAGCGTTACCTGTTCCCTAGATGGAAAGATGATATTCACTCCATTGATGACGTCCCGTGCTCTTCATTGCTATAGTAAGACCAAAAAGAGCTCCACCAGACTTTTATTCCATAGATGATCGTTCGTATCACACTGGTGTAAGGACAGTGAATCATCGGACACACGCGAATTCCCGCGAGTTCCCGTCAGGGTGAAAATTGACCTGTTAAAAAAGGTATTTATTTGGGCAGGGATGAGTTGCACGCAGCGGTCATTTTCTACCTGAATACGAGTAAGAACACCAAAATTAGGAGCCGAATTGCGCGCAACAAGATAAACACAAAATTAAGGAGATTAAGGAAATATAAAACAAATTAAATGGTGACGATATTTGTACATTTATTTAAAAAATAATAACACTCCTACCCCTCCAGGGTAAACTATTAGGGCAGTCCCGATAACAGAACAGATTAAATAAACTGGACGGCAATTCGAGTGCGGGATTAAGATACCTGCAAGTGTCGAACGGGAACTCAAGTGTATTATATTGGTCATTAAGGAACCTGACGGGAATTCGCGTGCACCGGAACCATCCTCAGGTCGGATCCCTCTTTTGAATTGCTAGAAAAGCCTAGTCGCACTGATGGTAATTTGTCCAGGTGTGTCAGTTTGGAATCAAGGGTCACTCCCGGATATTAAACTTCTTTGGATATTTCAAGCTCTTTCCCGATCAGCAGTACTCTAGCCTCCCCTATTCGTAAAAACAGCTAATTTGTTTTTTTTATTAACTGAAAGGTCCTCTTTAAGGCACCATTCCTTCACAATTCGTAGCGCTTCTTGCAGGACATTCATTTGTCATTCGTTTATTTTGAGTTACCAAATAAAGAAACATCAAAATAATAGGAGGAGAAAAAACCAGAGAAATGAGTGGAACATGAGTTTAATATGCACTCTTCATGATAAAGATGACCTTGTTGAGAATTTTTCTCAGAAGTAGCATGTGCACGACGCAGACCACATGTGGAGAGCACAGTTTTAAAGAACGCTTAACAATAATCTTGGATTAAACCTTACTTAATGTCATTTTTCTTCTCAAGTTATTTTTTATGTCCAATCAAAAATAAACGTATTGGATTTCCAACAAAATAAAAAAATATTTCGTGATTAGTTTTAAACAATTTCTCGTGGTTTGGAGTTTAAAAAATATTTTAAGCTCAGATAAATATCAACACGTATACAAGAAATGCCAAGGCCATTCAAGGACAGTTCTTTATCAAAAGGTTTAATCATAAAAATCTGTTTGTAAGTTTACTTTGTACATTTTCAGGTAAACATTTTATGTTGTCAATAAATATTATAATATTTCAGGCATCAAATGCTGTTTTCTTGTTAAATAAACATAATAAAAAGATTTGTTTATGTTATGTTACACACACTATTACACACACTCGATCAAAAAATAATAATTTTTTTTATTCCTGCAGGTACAATTGTTGTTTAAGCACAGTTTTAAAAATCAAATGCAATTATAATTTGTCTATAGGTACCTTTAAATTCAAGTTCACATCGTTAATTCTTCTTTCCCTAAGAATTAAGGGTGATTTGAATTGTATGGTTAGGACACTCTACTAAATCTTTAACTAAAAAGGCATTCAAAAACACAAATTACTTAACGATCTTGATATCTATGGCGTGCCGTTTTGGTATTTAATAACATCGTTTTAAAAACAAAAACAAAAATATCTCTTCTTTCAAAAATGTTTATTCCCTAATTATTCTGTTAATGAATTGAAATTATGTTTTTCATAATAATAATACAGGAATTTCCATTATGAAAAACATAATATAAATTGCCGATTTAAAATTATGAAATACATAATAGAAATTCATGAATTAAAATTATGAGAAACAAAATAGAAATTCAATTTCCATTATGTATTGAGGTTGCCTATACTAATCTAATGCAAGTACCTGAAATTGTATAGTAAATGCATTACTGCAGAATAGGCAACCTCAATACATAATGTAAATTGAATTTCTATTATGTTTTCAATAATTTTAATTCTTGAATTTCTATTATGTTTTTCATAATTTTAAATCGGTAATTTCTATTATGTTTTTCATAATGGAAATTCCCGCATTATTATTATGAAAAACATAATTTTAATTCTTCAACAGAATAATTACGGAATAAAAATGTTTCAAAGAAGAGATAGATAGGTATCCCTCTTTTCCTCTTTTAAAACGATGTTATTAAATACCAAAACGGCACGCCATAGATATCCTATTTATAAGTATTACCTAAACATCAAAACGGCATCACATCAAATGGAACTTCTGTCATTCTGACGATGATATTTTATTATGTTGAGTTGATTTCACAAAGTAAGGGTCCAAACAGTAAACTCAATTATATTTGCATTTGTCTGACTTTGAATGTTATAGTTCTATTCACGATTAAATAAACTGACTTGACTTGACTTAGGATTGAGATGCAATAAGACCATAAAACTTCTCAGATTTACCGTGTAGAGCAACTAAGATTGACCCGAAAGTCTTATAGAGTTTTCAGGTAATAATTTATTATTCTCCAACGAAATAAATACGACCCTATTCCATCATCTCAGGTCAGGTCAGTTTCTCAGATTGTGAAGAGAACTATAGGTACTAATAAAGAGCTATTAATACTCCTCCCTGATCGGTGCACGCGAATTCCCGTCAGATTCCTTAATGACCAATATACAGTGTGGAAACCACTTAAAATTCTTTATGTCATTATTTTGGAAAATTATAAAAAATGCCGAGACACGTCAACTTTTGAATTAAGTTGTGCGTTATGTAAACATAAATGTAAATGTACAGGGTGATTCACGCAAGTATGCCATAGTCGGTGTTGTTTTTTTTTAATGAAACACCCTGTATATTTTATGGTTTTAAATGAAACTAATCTTGTTTCGATATAAATATCATCTGATGATGATATTTATATCGAAACAATTGTCAATTTACTTGCAATTTACAGATTTTTACAAATATATTGTGGAGTCATTTAAAAACAGTTAGTTTCATTTAAAACCATATGATGAGTAGATTCCACGAAGTGAGGGTTTATACAGTTAACCCCCTGTATATTTGCATATTTTTGAAATCCTCTCAATGAAACGATTCCAACAAACTAAATAATGTATGGTCAATTCTGAATTATACAGGATGAAATTTTTATTTTTACAGTTATTAAACACATACATAAAATACCTGATGTATTTGATTTAAATACATTAAAATGAATGTTCAAAATGTTCTTTCTCCACCTAGTTGATGGCAATAGAACTCCCCCTTAATTTTGTTTAAAGTTTGAGGTGAAATATTCCGTATTTCTGATGTAGTTATCCTGTCTTTGAGGTCTACAATGCTAAGTTGGTTGTGTTGCATATACTTTGTTCTTCAGAAAATTCCACAGAAAAAAATCTAACGGCGTAAGGTCTGGCGATCTAGCTAGCCACTCAATAGTACCTCTGCGTCCAATCCATTTATTGAGGAAGATTTCATCTAAATAAGTTCTTACCATTAAAGCATCATGGGGTGTTGCCCCGTCTTGCTGGAACCAAACATTTTTATTCGGTAAGCAAGGATCTATTGCGTTGTGATATAAGTTTGCCAACGCAGGAATAACTTCATTTCTAAGCATATTTAAATATTTTTCAGCTGTCAAATTTCCATCTATAAATATAGGACCAATAATATGGTCGCCTATGATACCGGCCCAAGCGTTTACCTTTTGAGGGTACTGAGTATGTGTCTCACGCATCCAATTAGGATTCTCTGCTGACCAATATCTACAGTTCTGTCGGTTTATCTCTCCATTCAATGTGAATGTTGATTGGTCAGAAAAAAGAATGTACAAAATATCCACTTTCACATCATCTTCAACGAAGTGTGGTTTTTTTTTTAATGGTTTGAGATGTCCAAGTTTTCTGAATTGTGCATGAATTTTAGACACAGTACTTTGTGAAATATTAGGCAATTCGGGATACCTGTGATTAAATAAGTTTGCCACTTCAACTTGACTTCTGCAGTTATCCCCGTACCCGATCATCATTAAAATCTCAATTCGGTGAGTCTCAGTTAAATATTTCATTGTTATGTCGACAAGGAAAGAGTGTTTGACAAAGATTTTACTTTTTCAGTATAAACTGTCAACACATTAACAACTGACAGAATAGAAAACAATCCACATTATTTACCTATTTTGTCTAATTATTGGCGTTTTTAGGCAATTTTTAGGTATTTATGATAAAATTCATGGGCGTAGCAAGTTTTTGTTTAATATACAAATACGTCTAATAATTAGTTAGTTTAGATTTTTGATAAATCCATATTTAACAAATTTAAAAAAGTACCAATATTTCAAGAGTAATAAATTATTAATTTTAAAATTTCACCCTGTATAATTCATAATTGACCATACATTATTTAGTTTGTTGGATTCGTTTCATTAAGAGGATTTCAAAAATATGCAAATATACAGGGTGTTTCATTAAAAAAAACGACTATGGCATACTTGCGTGAATCACCCTGTACATTTGAATTTATGTTTACATAACGCACAACTCAATTCAAAAGTTGACGTGTCTCGGCATTTTTTATAATTTTCTAAAATAATGAAATAAAGAATTTTATTACATAAGTGGTTTCCACACTGTATAATACACTTAAGTTCCCGTCCGATACTTGCAGGTATCTTAATCCCGCACTCAAATTGCCGTCCAGTTTATTTAATCTGTTCTGTCATCGGAACTGCCCTAATAGTTTACCCTGGCGGGGTTAGGCTAGGTTAGGTTAGGAGTCTTATTATTCCTGAAATAAATGTACAAATACCCATAGATAATATAACACTGACAAATACCTTTACCATTTAATTTATTTTATATTTCCTCAATCTCATTAATTTTGTGTTTATCTTGTTGCGCGCAATTCGGCTCCTAATTTTGGTGTCCTTACTCGTATACAGGTAGAAAATGACCGCTGCGCGCAACTCATCCCTGCCCAAATAAACTCCTTTTAAACTGGTCAGTTTTCACCCTGATGGGAACTCGAGTGACAGCTTAACGTACCCTAATTATGACACAGGTAGAGTGGGAATTCGTGTTCTCCCTGATATAAACCTCAAAATTTTATTTTTTGATTTCATTTGTAAGTACAAGAGGTGTAAAAACTAATTTTTATGTAAATTACCTGAATTTATTTTTAGTTGAATACTCAAATTACTGTCTCTGATGGATTAAACCCAGAATTAACTTATTCTTTTATATTCTGTCACTTTTGAAATAAACTGTACATTCACCTCTTTGACAAAAAAAAAACTTGTACAGATTCTGTAAATAAAAGAATGCATTTACTTGGCAAGCGTTTAAAAATGTTGTTAAAGAAATGGGTAGAGTGTAGAGATTTTGAAAAAGTAAAGTAATGCTTAGAATTGTCGGGGAGGCAAAAAGGGCGGTAATCCAACTTAACAGAGAATCAATATCGCTCGTTCAATATGATGTTGTTTATATTCAGTTACCGTCTAAACGTCATGAGTTAATGGGTTTCATTACATCCACAAACGGTGTTGCCAGTAAGATACAGTAGAAATAGTATTTTCTCGATACTGTGGTTTAAATTAATTAAACGATTCATAAAATGCTACCCGTATTTCATAAATTAATTGATTGCTATTAAAGAAATGATATAGCTCGTACATCAATCAAACGATCTAGACAATGAAAGTTCACTACACAAAGGTTTTAAGGCTAGGTCATATAACACTGTTTCTCATAACACCCAGTCCAGCATCTTCGTCCCCCGTAGCTAGGTATCTGCCATTTCAGCGTCACCTTGCGGATGGCCAAATATTAACTGTCTTTTAAATCCCGAGAAGTAGATGTTTGTTGTTAGTGAACGGTCTACTCTTAAAAGCAATTTTCAAATGTGTAAGGTATGATACTATATTATCTTGACATCTATTGATAACATACTTTACTTACATATCACAATTGTTACAGGAAACTGTAAATAAGGAAAGAAAATTCTATACAGGTGTTAACGGAAGTTTTTCCAATTTCTTAGGTAAGGTTGTGTTCTTTAGATCATTGGGAATACTTAGATTTATACCGATATACACTTCCTTCACTCACCATCCATTTATTTTAGGCCAAATTAGTTGCAAAACATGCATCATTTATGTATAAATATTTATAAATCCCTTGTTTTTGTGAAATTGAAAAGTTAAATGAAAGGATAGCGAACTTTTCGACCCCGTCATTAACTGCAGTGGATCAATTTGCTTTTATATTATTCACTATATGCGGCATTGAGATCTTTATAGATAACATAAATTATCCCTTTGAATTATTCATATACCTATACGTACAAATTTATATTTTTATTGTATCTATAAACGCAAACTTCCAGTTGTAATACGTTTTTCTTAATATATAGGATGGTACAATCTCATTAAGCAAGAAGCTATAAAAAATATTGAAATTAACGGTAATTAATAATTGGATATTCAGAATGTATCAAAGTGGTTTTTATTTAAAAATTTTTAATGTCTCTTGAAGTGTAAACATATTAAGATCAACGGTTTTTTTTTAAAGGAGCCGTCCCTTCGCCGGCACCTCCTCAGCCTCCTTGACTTATTGTGGATACTCCTAGTATTCTGACAACAGCCTGTTCAGCCAATCCGTTCCCTGTATTAGCTCATACATGTTCTTTGCTGGTTGGTTGTAGAAGTCTTCTGGAGTCATTTGGGGTCTACCATACAGTTTCTGCCTCCTGGGGTCCAGCGTATCACAGTTGCATAGTATATGCAGAGCTGTTTCGGTATCCTTTTTGCATCTTCTGCATGTAAGGTCTCCGTTATACAGCCTTATTTTGTTCAGATGCTCCTTTGTGGAAAAGTGTCCCGTAAGTAGCCCCGTTATGGTGCGTAGTTTGTTCCTGCTCATTGAGAGCAGTTCTTTCGCTACTTTTTCTGATGGTTCCTTTATGAATTTCTTCCCATGTATTCTGGGCGTATTCATCCAGTGTTTATTGTGTTGTCCTTTCACCCACCCTTTTAACCATGACCTAGTTAAGCATCTGGAGATGCTCACAGCTGGTTCGGGTCCGTTCATCAGAGTTGACGATCCTGCTCTTGTGAGTCCGTCAGCTTTTTCATTGCCAGCGATTCCTTTGTGACCTGGGACCCACTCCAGTGTTGCACTGTTCCGAGTCGTCAGTCTTCTAAGTTCTTCGCCGCATTCCCATACCAGCCGAAATGTTACCCTATAGAGCTCTGAGGTGCTTAAGGGCAGCTTGACCGTCACTGTAGATCCTGATCTGCCTGTTGTTGTACGCTCTCATGTTATTTGCCTTTGCACATGCAAGTATTACATATACCTCTGCTTGAATTACCGAGGCGTATTTTCCAAGCGAGACGATTCCTTCTGTGTACCAGATCAGTTCATTCGCTCTACTAAGTGGTGGTGCGTTCTCTTCCTCAAGCTGCTTTCAATCTTTGATGACAATCTCGAAGTTCTTGCGAAAGATATATCTGGTGGTCATGTGGTCTGTTGGCGTCATCAACGGTTTTACGTAATATTACGCACCGACAAATGATATACGGGGCAAGAACGTTCCAAAATGGTGTGGTGGAATCCTAGAGCACAGCACCTGGAAGATTACTGGATAGAAGAGGACATTCACCTAAGTTGAAGCCTGCAGATATCCTAAAATTCCTCCGCGATATAAAATTAAAGGAGCTACTACTTTTAAGACTATCCTAAGAAACTAAGTAGAAGTGAGGGGGCTCAATAGATCTTTTAGGTCTATTCAAATTGCTGTTAAAGCTGATCACTCCGACCAAAACCGTCTTAATAGCCTTTAATAAGAAAATAAAACTAAACCTTAAGATCGTGAAACGTGATGGATAAAAGGTGGATATGCTAAGGAGCTGTTAATCTCACAGACTTTTCTCAGGAAAAACGTATAGGAGTAAGGGAGTGGAATAGATCTTTTAGAACTTAGATAATATCACCCCAATATACATACATACATACAAAAGCTGGACTAAAAGTTATTGATAAAGGACTATAATTTTGATTGTTTCCTAATAAACACGTCTGTTTTGATATTATTGGCAACAACGTCCACAGATTGCAGTGTTGAATTGCCATTGTAACATAGCTGCACATTTTTACTTGAACATACAATTATCTGTCTACATACTCAGTGCGTGAAACGATTTTCTTAAATACAACTTCAAAATGGCGGACAAATGTTAACTACTTTCTTATATCTCTTCAAATGGGTTTTTACAACGTCCCAAGAGATGGATTAAATTGCGACACAGCCTTTATCTTTCCTAATTGATTCAAACGACGTTTAAAAAAAACCATCGAATAGATCATTTGCTTGGGAAAAAATGGGATTGTTTTCCGTTATGTATAATAATTAGATAGACAGTACTTAAAACAAGGAAAACAATTCAATGTTTGCTCGGACTTTTATGCCATTGTAACACATTTTTATAGTAAATGCACACATTTTTAAGCATATAACGTAAATACTTGCATACATTAAATAAAAATAAAAAATCTCGTGAAATTCCACTAAATTGCAGAAAAAGCGTGAGCTTATGGAAAGTATATCAAAGGCATGTAATTAATTAGACCTAATTGTTATTGATACGCGAAATCCCCGCTGGGTAGCTCCCCAAGTGATCCAATAATTCACCAACCAAGACTTGCTGATTGTATGAATGCATATGAATTAAAAATTAATTAAAAAATGTGCACGAAACCGAATAAATAACGTTCATTCTAACGTTAGCGCTTTTGAGCATACATAAAAGAAGGCATTCAAACAATTACTGAATAATTACAGACAATTTGTATGTAAATATAACCAAAGGTAGATTATAACCGACATTTTATACTTGCAATGAAAATAATGGAGCGTATCATTAGTAATTTTCATGCTCGTTTAAAATTTCACGGAAATACTCTGCCTCGGGAAAGTCAATTTAATCATTTCCAATCAAAGGATTTCTGTTGTCAATGCTTGCATGGAAGATTAGTTATTAGTAAACTTATAATGTGAATATTATAATTTATAATGTATAATTAAGTATCATAAAAAATGTTAACTGAAACAGCTCCTCAACAAACAACTGAGAAATAAAAGAAAAAACAAACTAAAAACCTGGTGGAATAATTGTACTTATCAGTAGTAAGAAGTGAGGAGTGAAAATAAATTGAGAAAACTAGAAATTACTTGAGAAAAAGATATGAAAAGAAAGGAAGCAAAAGAGGCGTAAGGAATATCAAATATTGATAATAAACGGCATAAGATGAACATTTGAAAAGGAATTGAAGTAATGATAATGAATAAGGCAATGAAGAAAAAGAATTTAGAAGCAGATATTTATTGTATGCGTGAAAAATAAAGTGAGGAAAAAGTTCATAAAACAATGTATCCATATTTATACTAAGTTGTTTCAATAATATACGAACATATACCTACGTACATTATACTGGCTGGTATCTCAATTGCCACAAAAGAACTAACCAGAAAAAGAATTTCTGGCAAAAACATAATAATCTGCACTGATAGTAGACAAACCCTATTAGCCTTGAACAGACAACGTGTTATATCGGGGCTAGTACTGGAGTGCCACCAAGATTTAGCTAACGCCTCGGCGGATAACAATATTATCCTTTGGTTGGTTAAAGGGCACGACAGGAGTAAAGGTATTGCCGATTCTTCAGCCAGGGAAGCGACTGGACTAAAAATTTTAGGACTCAGTGACACCTACGGCCTAACGACTTCGACAATTGTGGAACTAGCCAAACGTTACACCCATGCTCAATCCCTTAAGAGATGGGATGGAATCAAAGGATGCAGTCTTGCCAGGATCACCTTAGGCGACCTTGGGAAGCTGGCGCCGAATAAATATTCGACGATGACCAGGAAAAACCTACGTTTAACAGTAGGATTTCTGACAGGCCACTGTCAACTAAGGAAACACCTCCATACCATGGGGTTAGTGAACACATCTCTATGCAGGATGTGTGAACAGGAAGATGAAACTGTCAGGCATGTCTTATGCGAGTGTCCGGAGTTATCGTCAATAAGAGAGTGTGTGTTCGGTGGGTCTTGGCCTACACCTGCGGATATATCTCCTAGTGACCTGTCCTTCCTGGGAAGGACAGGATGGACGATGACCTAGGAGGACAACTCCTCGGGAGGATGTACAATGGGTCACATGTGGCTTTAATGCTGTGAGCCTACACTCACCCTCCCTACTCTGCAGATAAAGATCATATACTAAGTAAAAGTATGTTCAATAGGGAAGAAAAGAACCTTAAGATTCAAGATTTCTCCTGGTAGGTGGCGGTACAATCCCTTCAAACTGAGCTAAACGGATAGACCGATTTTGATGAATTCAGTGTGTTTAAGTAAAGAATTGGTCCCGGCAGGTGGCACTGCAATCAGGTTAGCCCTGAACACCACCTAAAGGCTGATCCGTTGAAGTTATGAGCGAAGCTTTCAATAACAATCGAATCAAATTATATGCTACACTCACTCGTGCATCTAATAGCTTTGGGCTGCTAAAGCGTTTCCTGCACACAATAATACGAATAAACCAAAAAAAAAGAAAAATATAACAAAAAACTTTGACGTTTAATTAAGAAATCATGTGAAACCTCGAAGGCATCAAGTGACAAATGGTGAAGAGCTTCAAACATCGTGGCGTTATGCCCTTGGGCTGCAATACAATACTTTCCGCCCTATTTTTGGTGTTAATATGATTGATTTTCCGGTAAGGTTGGCGAAAAAATGTTTCTAGATCTCAGCTACTTACGTTACACGCACAAGCACGATTTATCTTTAGAAAACCGAAAAAATAAATTAACCTTAACATAGTAATGTTATTTGTTCATGTAATATAAACATAAACGCACATAATAGTTATGTTTCCATGAAAGCTGTCGTCAAAATAATACCATAAATAATTTTATAATTACCATAGTGTAGATACGTTTTATTTTCTCAGCGTGGTGTTTCTTACAACAGGACTTGTTACTCGACAGCCAGTACTCTATTTTAGACCATTTACGCATTTTATGTAATTTGTACTAGTATCATAAATGATAACATCTGTTTTAGGTATACACGGTATTCCCAGGTCACACCGTATTCATAAAAAGTTACCAAGAAATGCTATTGTGCAGTTAGTAGAGAATTTGTACATTAAAAATAATTTCAAACAGTTTTCAACTTACAAGAAACAAGTTGATATACATCAAGTGGTAAACGCTACTACATACTTAGACATTGTTATTTTTTCAAAGAAAAAATACAAAAGAAAATTAAGCATTAGTATTATTATCTTCGTATAATATTCAAGTCAACAAATTTTTCAGTGATTCCTATTTCCAAAACTCCTAGGGCAAGTTGTACAAAAAATCTCCTAAGCGAAGTTTAATTAACAGCCGTTTTACAATTTCATACATGCAGGCCGTTAGCTAATCGACTTCTGGCGTTCATTTTTAAAAGGTTGGTAGTGACGTAGGTTAAATGATTGATTCTAGATGCGCATAGATGGGAAAAGAAGAAAAATAACCTTATAAAGTGCGCATGCGAGCTCTCTCGAAATTGCAAAGGGTGTCTATTCACTAACAGTGAGAGCTCCTACGAGAGTACACACTTATAAAGTGCGCATGCGAGCTCTCTCGAAATTGCAAATTATGATATAGCCCGCATGCGCACTTTATAAGTGTGTACTCTTGTAGGAGCTCTCACTGTTAGTGAATAGACCCCTTAGAAACAAAGTTGTTAAAATATTTTTGTTGGTGGTGGATTGGTGCTTAACCCTAAAATAATAATTACCTATATCTTTGGGTGAGCCATATATCAATAAATAAATAGTGCTATATGAATGGGTAGTTTTATTTATTACATTAAATGGCCTGTAACTGCAGGGAACTAAATCTCCATTTAAAAAAAAAATGGTTTAATCACAAGAAATGTTGCAAATAATCATGTATTAAAAGTTGTCGAGTTATTCCATGGACAATATCTCTGTGGCCTCTATGTTCATCAATATTAATGTTTCCTAAAACGTTTATAGCAGCTTCGACTTTAGGATTGACAGGGGGCATGTGGTCTTCACAATTAATGGCTATGTTGTGTAAAATTGCAGTTTTTTTCAACTTTCGGTAAGTTCAATCTTATGCCTACTACCAAAACAGGGAATCTTCCTTTTAAAACGCAAAAACATATTTGTATGGGGTTTCTGGTTTCAGATTCATTGTATAGATTTTGTGCAGGAGTATTGGGGTTCCCTAGGGAGTTAAAAGATAACGGCTCACACCATATCCACTATCTCCCACCACTCCCACAATGTCAAAAAAATTAAAAAATAATTTTGTGGGGTTACATTCACCTGATTAAGTCTTAACTTTCCAATTTTGTCCGGTTAAAATATGTCATTTTAAAATTCTAGTTAGCGTTAACCAGATATTACACAACGAAAAATAAACATTAAACCAAGTTTAAGTGTTTAACTGTTTATTGTACAACTCGCCCTTAAAGATTGGAATTGTTCATACTTATCTATATCATTATCGGAATAATTTGCTTTCCATTTCATCATCTTTAAATTCGCGTTCCATCTAGCTGGTTATTGACAATGTTTGCTCGATATGGACTATCGATTTATCTGATGAATAATCGGTTTCATAGTATATAAGTCTTCGTCTTTAAGTTTTTTATTACCTGATTTGATCTGTCTAGTACCAGCCTCAAATTAACTTTGACGCTTGAATTGCATGAAGGACTCCATTTCTACATGCGAACTGTGGAGGAAGGAATATCTCACAGTGTTGTCGATGCTTCCTGTTATTGTTCAGATCTCAGTAGAGAAATTTTACTTGTACGGTCAAACGTTAGAGCTGCTTGGTGTCTTCTCCATACCTCATATGGTCCACTACAACTGGGAATATAAACCAATCCGGAAGTTATGATTAAGTAGAAGAATATCTCAAAAGATTATAAAATGAATAATTAAAGCAAACTCATAATCGACAGAAATAGAGTAACAATTTATATCGTTCATAAAGTGCAGAAGATATTAAATATATATTTTGTCCCCCTACAGTTAAAGTTAGGCATTTTCCCAATGAAACACTGTATATTTCAAACTCTTACTATGTGTTATATAAATACGTATTTGTAGATTATTTGCAACATCAAAGTTTAAATTCTGATCTCGACTCTTTCCAAGCCGTCACTGTAAGTATTTTCTTTGGAAGTCTTCGTAATTTTACCTTATCTGACTTTTACGCGTATTGAGTAAAAAGACTTTGGAGAATAAATTGCTATTGCGTTTTTATATCAAAGTGAAGAGAGAGTTTTAGTAAGATAACTCAAGTTATCTTGTGAATCTCTGCAGAGACAGATGTCCGACTATAAACTTGAGCCAAGGGTCATGTACAATAACTACACTTTGCATACTTTGAGTATCCTTTTTTTATTTACAATTTAAGTATTGTAACAAATTCAATTTTTTTCTTAAATAATGTGGTCCATTTATAATCACAGATTAAATGTATACGTACTTATTTAAATTCATTCAGGTTAATTAGAAATGTTTGTATAATTTAACGATTTTTCATCTTCTTGATAAATCACTGATTAATGCAGTAGGTCTGAAACAGTGATGGACTAGACTGACTTACAATGTTCTCTGAGAAACCTTTAGAATAAAATTATCATTTAAATTTACAAGTTTTTATAATTGCCGATATTTTTTCAATTTGATGTATTTAATTTTATTACCATTCAAAAAAGGCAATGGTGTAAATATTATGAATGAATTGACGTTATCGATAATAATACAACAAGCGTGTTAATGATTATCGAAATACAAATTTCTTCGATTTTGAGAAACAAATTGTTGTTTGGAAACAGCACGAGCGCGTAAGCAGCAACTTTTCGTTGTAAATAACAAGCGAAAAAGCCCACTTTTCAATGTGATTGTAGAAAAAAGCTTTTGCCGGTCCCCGACGTCCATTTTGTTTTCATTTTTCCAATCGCTCTCTTATAATACAATTTACCTTGATTTCGTTACTATGGTAACAACGTTTCGAAATTTAAGCTGCGTTCGATTAATCTTTTAAGTCTGAATCGTTCGTTTATTACATCTAGAGGTAGGGGAGGTGAATCTGAACAATTTTAAGAAATGTAATTATACCAAAACATAAACTTATAGCTTTTATAACCAATCTACATATTTATTGAAATAAATAAATAATTGATCAAGATGCTATTTAGATTCACTCAGCCTATGTTTAACACTATTGTGCGAATCTTACGACGGTATGGTTTATTTCCTTATAGGTTAACGTGAGTTACATAGATCACTCGTAATTGTGTTTCGAAGAAATTACTCTGACAATCTATATAAACTATTTTTCTTAAACTATTAATAACAAACCACTGAAACTGTATCAAAATTCATTTACATTTATGACTAATTGGCATTTCCAATTGAAGAGTGGAAATTAGAAAGGGCCTAAGTGCCATTTTTCCGCAATTCGTTTTTTTTACATAGAAACGTTCTATGTGCCATGCTTTATGTCCTATGAAAGGTTCTAAGCGCCAAAATTAAATGTTTACCTTTATAAGAGCCCCTCGTAAATTTCGATGGTTTTATGTGCGCAAGCATTTTCCTTAGAAAGGTCCTAAGTCCCATATATTTATAATCTTAGTTATGTCTAGACATTTGCACGTGTACGTTGTGTGTGATAATTTCTTGATTTAAAATACATTATAATGGAAGAAACCCAAAGAAAAAGGAGAAGTAAAGGCAGTGGTTCATTCAGAAGTGAACAAAGTCGTTTAAAAACTTAAAATCAGTTATGGCACTTAGGCCTTTTCCTAATTTTACTTGTTTAAACATTCTTATTTTGGAGTAAGAAGTTTAGTTTGCAAATTTTTGTTAAGAAGTAGGTTTTCCGTTTCAGTTTAAATGCATAATACTTAATAAACCTTTCCTTAAAAAAATTCTCTGACTTTTATTTAGTTTTTCTCTATTATCTCAAAACTTTTTTTTTGGCACTTAAGCCCTTTTTAATTTCCACTCTTCAATTAGAAATATATATTTTAAACCAATCTTAGTAATTATTTGTAGCATGTTGTATTATTATAAAATTCATGAAATATTGCCCCATATAAAAACAATTAATAATTACATAAGAAACTTAAGTTTATAAATCACTCGAGTAGGTATCTATATATCATTGTAATAAATCCTCATTATAATAGTCACTTAATCCATTTTAAATCAAAAATAGTCTTGTAGACATAGTATTCAATATATCTTTTGAAAAAAGCAAAAGACGGATCTGATACTGGTATCCCAAAACGTCTATGTATTGGCCCTGTATATTCTGTTTAAATAGTGGAACCCAATGAAGTAACAATATAGATAGAGTAAACAAAAGTAACGTTCCTTTCATCCCTTAAAGGCTTTAACCCTTACATTGCAAAATGGAGGTCAATTATCTAAAATTGACATGTTTCAGGACAGTTTATTTGACCAATATTATTTATTTTGTCTGAGTTTTAAACAGATAAGGAAGACTAAAAGAGTCCTTATTAGGCTTTAATATAATATATTGTAAAATTTATTTATATTAACAACAATATTTTTCCCTTTTATCTTTAAAACATCTACATAAATAACCATAATGTCCATTTATTTATTCTTGTACAGTAGGCAAGTGCATACTTAGAATTACAATATGTGAAGCTATTAACGCCAGAAGACACATTAGTGATGTAACTATTTAAATGTGGTTTTGACAGGCAGCATATTATAATTGAATTGTTTTTATGGTACCTAGCAATAACTATTTTACAATTTCAACCACATAAATACAAATTAATATAGTCATGTTTAATATGATTTATTTATTGGCTTAAAATATCTACAAGGTTAACTAAATATTTAGCAATGTGGTCGTGGAACCTATGAGATAACAGATAGATGCTCTCTTTGGTTGTTTTAAAGCAAATAGACGACGATGAACTTGTTGAATAAACAAAATAAGTGCAAGTTTATTGAATATAATATAAATGGAAATTAATTTTATTTCTAAGGATGTGCTATTGATAGCAAGGATATAACCGAAGGAGAAGAAGGTTATTAATATTATTAATCTATAGTCAAATCGTAAGGACCCTGCTGTATTTACAAAACAGAATTATATTGAAACCCAGTGAACTTAATAAATAGTTTTTTTCCAAAAAGTCAGAAGGTCGCAGTTGCACTCCCTATATATTATGGCATCCTGTCAATTTTACAAAAATAAATAATAATATGGTACATATATCTTACCTTACCCTATTTTACCAGGTTTAAATTGACTTTATATTGCTTCTGAAATAATTAAATAATATTCCAAAGCACTGTTATTAATAAAGAGTTATGCTTTTGGTTAGTTAGATCTTTTATATCAATGTCAGTTGGTACGACGAGCGCTTAACGTTAAACTGATTAAACCAAACGAAATAAAAAAAGGCATCGGATATAATTCCACTAATTATTGTAAGTGGACAAATAAATGTAGAAGAGTAACTGAAATCTAAAAAACCGAACAGGTTTACTTTTTTTCGCTTTATTTTCAAGACATACACGTAACTAGCGGGTAAATACGGTCATCAGTAAATTTCTCCAACAAACTTGTAGTACTATATATATTTGATTTTCTTCAATGTTCTTGACACTCACTTGATTCCCCTCTGATTTCTGTCTATTGGGATGAGATATACCGTTTCAGACAAGCTTATGTCTTCTGTATCTGTATCTGTAAAGTAGGGAGAGTGAGTGAAGGCTCATAGCACTTAGGCCACATGTGACCCATTGTCCTCCTAGGTCCTCGTACATCCTGTCCTTCCCAGGAAGGTGGACAGGTCACTAGGAGACATCTCCTTTATATCGGCAGGTGTAGGCCAAGACTCACCGAACACACACTTTCTTATTGACGATAAGTCAAGACATGCCTGACAGTTTCATCTTCCTGTTCACATATCCTGCATAGAGGTGTGTCCACTAGTCCCATAGTGGCCAGTCAGAAATCCTATACTGTTAAACATAGGTTTTACCTGGTCATCGCAAATAGTCATCGCCATTTTTAGTCCAGCCGCTTCCCTGGCTAAAAAATCGGCAATGCGATAAGCTAATGCCTTATTAAACGACCTTCAAATCTGGATATGTACAGAGATCAGGTCCATAACTGGAATCCTTACTGTATACCAGATATCATCCGGACAAAATCTTCTGTCAAGGGGAAGATGAAACGGCTGCCGAACGAGATTTACGTATTAATAAGAAGTTAAGGGGTAATCTAACTTATATTTGACATAATTTGTGTACAATACAGATGTGTTGAGTTGTTTTCAAGCTAGTCGTGATGGTAATTAGCAACTAACTGCCGACTTGGTCACATTCTTTAATACTTCTCCATAGTTTTCATAGTTTTAGCGCTCATATATTGCTGTCTCTTCTCTTATACAAGTATGTAATAAGAAAATATAAAAGTAGTAATTGTTTGAACAACGAATTTTTATTTTGGAAAATTCCTAGTTTAATGGATTAAAATGTTCGTGTATTTGCGGTAAGTTCATCAACATTATTATTACGGAGAATATTATTTACTCAAAATTAACATATCTCGTCGCCTATGGTCATTGACACAAATATTCGTGTTTAATATTCTTAAACTTCAAAATTAAAATTGAACTAGCATGTTAGAAATTTAAATATTTCTTAGAAAACTAGATATATTTTAAAACAAGAGTTGTAACTTCCAAAAAGTAAGGGTAAAAATAATGAAAGATTAGTATATGCCTCAGATACGCCACTGGCGATGTAATAACTCTAGTAACCGGCTACTTATAATATTTCAATATAATTAATAAGCCCTACGCAGGTCCGGGTTACCGCTGTGAAAGGATTTTTAAGTTAGTTTATTACCCAATAGACTTTTCCTCCGCTTTAATTGCTGTAAAATATAATCCGGTGTTCCGTGTGAATCACAAAAATGTCTTCGGTTGATATATGAAGCTTCTTTATATTCGGTCTCGCGCAAGAATTATCTTTGGTTAATTAATTAAGGGATTAGCCCCAAGCATGACAAGACACAGATTTTATACTTAAACTTTTGGGCTCTGCTATTCTCAAGTTATTACTGATACAAAACTTTGGAATTAGGAATACAAAAGGTAAATAGTAGACCAATAGTATATTGTATCACAAGGGCAGAAAGAGAGCGAAAGAAAAGAAACTTTCTGCCTAGGTTTTTTTACAATTTTATGTGTAACTATGTGAGTGATATAGTTGAACCTGAAATAATTAAATGACTTGGAGTCCACAGTGGAAAATCCAGTATATTATTCCAGAATTTGAGCGAAGTTACAACTGGGATCGAAATACTTATGAACTTTTTGATGACAGGATCAGTAGACAAGAAGAAGCACTAACAATATTTAACTTTTGCAAGAATTGACCTATAAATGTGAAATGACAACAAAAACCTTATCTACCACTTGTACTGAGACTGTTCCTTCCTGGATGCATCCTCTAAGAGTGATACACCAGCTCCCATCTTATCTTATACTGCTCTGCCTCTATAGTGAGCAGATTCTTAGCTGACCCATCGCGACTAAAGACGACCTTTTAGTGTGATTCCACTTGTTGAACCTTATCCCAGTTGAAATATACTCAGATTTTTGTGGATGTGCCAAACCTTCACCTAGTTGAGCTAACAGTATTGTCACCTGAACGAGAGTCGGCTGCTAACTACTCGTGTCGCTCCTTTTGGGGTTGGCTTCGGCATAGTCTTTGTCGTCCTATTGTTTAGGGATTGTGGGATTGTAGTTCGCAGGGTGTTCTCTTTGACAGTTTGCGGTGGTGGCTGGTTTGTTTCTTTGTTTCTAGGTCTGGAACACGGGATAGTCCTCCACACTTGACGCACTTGGTGCTTATGCAGCATGTCGTCTGTCCGTGGTGAAATCCATGGCAGATGTAGCACTGTCTCTTTTTCTCACTTTTAACTCCATTATGAAGTTGTGTAGTGGCTTTTTTTCGCCCTACCATGTGAGGTTTTTTGTTGCTTTTGCTCCTTTTCCATTTCCTCTCGTAGTTAGCTAGTCCTCGCTGCTTGCTTGTCATCAGATGACGATCCTCCCGTTTGGTACGAGGTTTTATATTTACTACTAAAATGAGTCAAAATGGCATTCTTATGAAACATCTAGTTTCAGAAAAGTTATAGCATCATTAAATTTATCTCGTCAAAAATGCCAAAATTAATGTAATTTATTGTTATTATTCCTTATTTCTTTAAAATCAACGCTTTGGGACTGTTATCCGCAATATAATATCTAAAAATGAATTATTAATATATTTTTATAACCATTAACTTCATAGGTAAAAGATATATTGAATAAATTGGAATATCTAATTTGACTTTGGGATATTTGATAGCAGATTCCATGAAAGTTTTCAATCATTCCGACTCAGAATTGTATATTTTTTATTGAAATTTCTTATCTAATTAAAACTAATCTGCCCTATAAGGCTCTCCGCCTATGTTTTGCTCCAACCTTTCATTAAATATATCGATTTTGATCACCGGATGTACATGTTACAAAGTGTAAACTGTACAGCGTTATTTACACTTTACTAACATGAACATTAAACCAATATGTAAAATAAATTATCAGTGTGTGGTTAATTTACTACCACATTTAAGTTTTTACATTGCTTCAGTTCTCTTAACCAAAGCAGCAAGAAACCGTTTTTTCCGTAATTGCAGCAGAAAAACAACCACAAAAAAACAGCACGTCAAGCAAGATTTCAACCGAAATAAGTAAAAACTTTTTTTAAAAAGACTACAGATAAAGGATCTTTTATAAATTAAACTGCTATATAAATGTTTTTTTCTAAACCCGTGTTATAACAATGCACTTTTATGCCCATAATCCGTTTCATAATGATACCCATTACGATACAGATTTTTAATCAATAGAAATCCATAATTTTTCAATCAAGCATGCTGTGCATTTGACGTTTATCCAAGTTCCTATGTAATTATTTTAGATGTCAAAATCAGTACGTATTAAATTTTCGTAGATACCTAACTAAACTTCAATAATTTATCAAAATATCTGATATCTATCAGCGATATAGAAGAATTACCATCGACTCCTCCACACATATCGAAGAAAGCAGAAAATGCAGTTCAAAATATTATGCCCCAAAAATCTAAGAAAGTGTACGAAAAACTATATCAACGGTTTATGGACTGGAGAAATACAAATAAGATTTCGACATTCTCCGAAAATGTTTTAATCGCTTATTTTCAAGAATTGTTTTAAACTATGAAATCATCTAGTACATGGACACATTATTCAATAATAAAAACGTTGGTAAATATAAACCATAATATAGACATTTCTAAATATAAGAAACTACAAGATTTATTAAAGCGAAAGTCCGAAGGATATGTTGGAAAAAAAGCAAAAATATTTTCACCTGAACAAATAAAAAAGTTTATCTACGAAGCACCCGATGAACGATTTTTATTTTTAAATGTAAGTATCTATCTAACATTGCATTTTAAAAAAAATTTCATGATTACATTTTCCATTCGACTCATGTATGATATGTATATTTCATTAATTTTGAGAAAACTCATAGACCGAACTCGTGGCCGAGCGGGTTAAGGCGCTCAATTTGAACTAGACTGCAGTATGAGTTCCGGGTTCGAAACCAGCCTTGTGTTCCATAAAAATATAAAATTTATGGTTTTTATTATTTATCGGGTGTAGAAAAAATAGCATATGCAACTCTAATGTAATGGTTATTAATACAATCGCATAAACCATACGTATCCCGGTTAATGCTCGTGTGTTAATAACCATCATTACAAGATCGTTGCATAATATACTATTAAAAGTATACAGTCTCAGAAATAACTACAAGTGCTTTTAGGTATGACATAACCTATTTCTTTAAATATTGACATACTTCTAATATTAATAATATGGATAAACATTAATAAATCGCAAAGTTAAAAATATATCTCAAAACATAGATTAGATTAGATTAGAATTGGAGTGGCTCTGATTCCCATCGGCAGCCGCTTGGGTTTGGATTTAGATTAAAAACGTAAAGGAATGTTACTTCTTATACAGTAAAAAGACATTTTAAATCACTCTAAAGCTTAGATTGTTTGCTTTAGTGAAGAGAATTTGTGGACCAATTAGATTAGAATTGGAGTCGCTCTTTGTCCTATCCCACTGCGACCTTTGCAGATCTATTGTGGGTCTCCCTATATTTAGAGCTCAATATCTAGCTTTATTCTTTTTATTAGACTTAATAGCCTGGATACCGCCTCCTTTGCGTAGCTCTCTGCCCTCGGTTTTTTTTCTCCGAGTAAGTGAAACCGCACCCTTGCTAGGCCTTCGTACTCACAGAGTATGTGCTCCGCGGTTTCATCTTCTTCCTGGCAGAACCTGCATAGGCTGTCATCTGCAAGGCCAATTGTGTGCATATGTTTCCTCAGCCTACAATGTCCGGTGAGCATTCCCACCATCATCCTCGTCGTTTCCCGACTTTGACATAGTAGGTCGGGTGACAGTTTTGTCGAAGGGCTTTTAAGGAATAATTTTGCGTGTCTTTGTCCTGGGGTTTCATACCACCAGCGCAACGCCTGGTTGTTTATCCATTTGTGGATGCTCTCTTCACTTAGGCATTTTGCAATTCCACAGGATGGTTCTGGCCCTATCATGCCTTCCGTTGCTTCCTGCTTGGCTAATTCATCAGCCTTTTCATTGCCTTTTATTCCTTGGTGGCCTGGTACCCATGCTAGGGTCTCTATTATGACTGCCTAGTCTGTTTAGGGCCTTCCTTCCTCACAACCTGTGTATATAACCATTTGGTCATGTTGGGATTTAATCCCCAATTATTTCCACACATTTGCTTGCACCTTCCAAGGGCGATTCTGGCCTTGTGTGTACAGTATTTGTATTGACGCCGAAGACTTTGAAGAATTTCTGGTTCTGGTAGGCTACGCCACCCTCGAAATTTTATATGTTAATTTTAAATTTGTTTGAAAGCTTACCCTAAATAAAATAAGTTAGAACAATAATCAATCACTAACTAACTACTATAAAAATCACGAATTATTTGATATTTATGTATACATTTATTCCTCTTCTCGAAAAAATGTTTGTCGAATATAAAGTATTTAACTATTTTTTAAATAAAATATATGTCCAAATAATGGCGAAAAAATATTGTTTTTTGGATTTTTGTCTACAAATTTTGAATGTACCACAATTTTTTTATTAAAAAGATCTAAAACCCAGATTACCAAGTACCTATAAGGGAAGACCAAATAACTTTTTCAATTGAAATTTCACTAAGTTTATCCCTGTATGGAACCGGTGGCAATCTGACCTGTCAGCAAGTTTACAGCATTGCCAACTTTAATTCAAACTGCTTCTCGTGGTATAAATTGATATAAAATGCAAAGTTTTTACGTTAGGATTTCGTCTTCTCATCCATCCCATCTACACCATAAGAAAAAGAGAATTCTTCAGTTGACGCAATCTATCCTGATAATGTTTTTGATTAGATTGAAATGAAAAATTTATAATTAATTAAAAGTTACCAGTGAGCCTGACGCTTTACTAATTATTTCTTACGCTACTTTTACATTGCTAATTTTCGTTTTAAGGTAAAGCAAGTGAACCATTTGCATTTATAGAGTGTGTAACAAAACTATTACAAAAAAAATTTAACCAAAGCTTGGAAAGAGCTTTAACCTAAATCCTGATAATCCAACAGCAATATTATCAAAACTTGTTTATTTGGCAAAAATATGAAAACAAACCGATTGATAAAATCACGAGTCCGTTAGGACGAGGGATTTTATCTAAATTCGGTCTGTTTGAATGTTTTTGCCTCAAATAAACAAGTTTGAGTGATGAAAATAAAAAATTATGTGATGAAATTTGAAGAGCGAGTTGTATTTGGGAAGATTATTTTTTTCAACAATTTAAAAGTTTGTATTACCTGAATGTTCAATATTCTCCTGGGTGATGGGACTGAATCGGTTTGTGTTCATTTTTCAATAGACTTAGAAGCGCTTTTAGTTGTCAATAATGACAAATTCAAAGTAAAATTTTGACGTTTCAATGTAAACAAGGTATTATCGGTGAGGAAGCAGAATTATCAGTATAATACCGAATGATTGGCTAGAATAATGTATTGCTATTGGTTAAAACCACCAAAATGTCAGATTTTGACAAGTGAAAAAAAATAATCAAAGGTTATACCACGAGTGCTTCAAATTTTATCGATAATTTTTTCTTTTCCACGAAAACTTGTTTATTTGGCAAAATATGAAAACAAACCGATTGATAAAATCACGAGTCCGTTAGGACGAGGAAATTTATCATGGTACAATGACTTAGGTCAAGTGCCCGGGCTGTTGAGCACAACCCAAACGTTTGAATGAATGGATGAATGAGGGAATTTATCTAAATTCGGTTTGTTTGAATGTTTTTTCCTCAAATAAACAAGTTGTATGTATTTAAAATTTTGTATTACCTGAATGTTCAATATTCTCTTGGGTGATGGCACTGAATCGGTTTGTGTTCATTTTTCAATAAACTTCGATGAGGAAGCAGAATTATCAGTATAATACCGAATGATTGGCTAGAATGAATAATGTATTGCTATTTGTTGTTAAAACCATCAAAATGTCAGATTTTGACAAGTGAAAAAAATAATCAATATAATCAACTGATTAGCGAGACCAAATTATGTTGAAAACACCGGAACTATCAATTCTGCTTGAAATATGCTTGAAGCTCTTCCCAATACTTCAGAGTGTTTGATTCCTGGCCTCTATACTCCTACCCCAGTCTCATCTATTGGTGTATACAATGGATCGGCATTATTTCCATGTCTGGTAATAGTGTTGGAAACCCATACCTTCTTGCTACTGTATTCTGTATTAAATTTCTTTGATAATTTACAACAATAATCAGAAAATGTTGTGCAGCCCTGTAAATTCAATTCAAGCATAAATAAAAGAATAGTAAACATCATATTATTATATAAATTGTAATGAGGGTTTATTAAATCGTTATTTGGTTGGCAGGTTTTTGCAAATAAATAGCGATGTATCTGGATGGGTTTAAATGAGCGGTCGGTTATTGAAATACCAAGGACATGAAATATGTTAGTGCTTAATACATAACGTATTACTCAAAAGACACTACCTATTAATTAGACGCCGTCAATTGGTCTCCATGTAAGCATTGCAATAAAATGAAACAAAATGTTCAACTGTTCCCATTAATAACAAATAGTAAATAATACCGGGATGATAACCAAATTTAAATTTCTTGAGTCGAAATATCAATGAGCACTAATACAATTTGCTTATAAAATGAAACATTATTTTTTTAATTTTCACCAAACGGTCTTTATTGAGTTGGTCCAGCTATCTATGTAGCTTCTTATTTGTATTTTATTTCGTGGATACACTGCTGAATATAATATATTGAAATTAATCTAAACTTTTCTGAATTAATTTCAATTTTAAAACAATTCTTCTTAAGATAATGACAAGTGGTATTAAGCAGAAGTGATTAATTGTATATTTTACACCAAGGTAGTGAAGACTATCATAGCATAAGGAATAAGGTGCGAGGTTTATAAATGTCTTCAACACCATTGTGTATATACAATTTTTTCCACATTCAAGACAAAAATTAAAAATAATTCACAAACGCACAACGAGAAGCGTTTACTACTACTACTACTAAATGTGCAGGCGAGCCTTGTCCTGGACAAC
>CAJUYH010001412.1:0-49339 GCA_910591685.1 Galerucella tenella | reverse complement strand
CAAGAAAAATGACAATGCACCTTCTTTTCAACCAGCCTTGTATATTTCGGGAGCTTTGAAACATTTTTGAAGTTGAATCCTTCAAAATCCTTCATTTTCAAAACAACAAAGGATTTTCAAATGGAAATAAGCACACGAAAATGGGGGAGCAAAATGGAAAGCTTTTAAACGGTTTCCTCAAAGGCGCAAATGAGTTTTAAATTACAAACTAAAAGAGATATCAATCAGACGTTCAAAACACATCAATTAAAAAGTAATAGATGTAATGGAACGGCTGTCAGCACTCTAAATGTACTCGGAAATAAACCATTTCCAACACGTATTCCCATGTTATTCGTAGTGAAGAAATTATTAGCATAGATTTCGTCTGCATCGAACACCAAAAGATCGAGGAACAGTCAGCTGCTTTTTCTATTGCAAAAGTCTACATGAATATTTAATCTTTCGAAGTATATATCCACTCTTATGTCAATCTTAGTGAAAGAGTCATCTGTAAATATATACTAAGTAAATCGTCTTCTTTCAATATTGAATATTCATCCTAGATTTCGCTTGTTGAAAAGTTAGTAGTTTTCTTCTTCCCAAAGTTTCTCCTGTCAATCATATACTTCTCAATCGCATTCCCATGGATTGAGGGATAGGAAGAATTGAATGCTATCATGGTCTGCCTGTCGTAGACGATAAGAGCAGACTCAAGCCAAGGTTAAAGGTATCGTGCCAAGAGGTGAGTGGCTGCAGGTTTTAATATGTAGTCTCGAACGGGGGATCCAGGTGACCTTTCTATACTGCTCGCTTCCAGCAGCAAGACTTAACTATCAACTTACTTTCAGGCTTTCTTGCTCCAGTGGTTCCTAGAGCTCCGAGTTCCTTTTGTTAGGAGCTTCACGATAGCTGTATACATCCAATGTCTGATATAATATGGTTACAGTCTAAGAAGTAGTGGGTGAATTATAAATTATATATCTATATTGTTATGATCCATTTTAACCATAGAATAAATACTGTTTATAAAAAAGGTAGAACGTGTCGCGGGACACACGGTAGGAACTTTAGTTCCTTTTAAGCAAAAATTATGTAATACATCTGACGTTATAGATGAACAATTTGCATATCTCTCGGTGGTCGAGTAGTGAGCAAACCAGACTCTCACGCGGTAGACCTGGGTTCGATTCCCCGTTGAAAAGTTTTTTTTATTGATAATTTTATTTTTAAATAATTATTCTGCTTGATATTAATAACAACAACAGGTAGACGTTTGAAATATTTAGCAGAATATTCATCTTTATAGATAATGGTACGGTACCCTTCATGAGGGAGTCCGACTAGCAACATCTACTTATAACAGCATCGTATATTTAAAAAAAGAAACCGTAGCATTATACAAATTGGACATTCAAGAACTGTACGTTTACCACAAAAAAATTAGTGGAAACATAAAATTGAATTGTTAAATTTTCAATTTGAAGTTATATTACAGTTTATGGAGATTTTTATTTTCTACATTTTTCCCAAGTGGGTCGTAAAAAAAATATGCTGTTCGACTCGTGTGGATTGTCCATATCGATTGAACACTTCGCCTACGGCGTCGTGCTCAAACTGTCCTCGAGCGATATGGCCATCATATCCACACTAGTTGCACAAATTACTATTTCTATCAAAATATGCCCCTTTACATTTAAGAACACCCTGCCAAATGTCAAATCAATCAAAAGTAAATGTGCTAGAACCCTTAATCGCGCAAAAAAATTTGGGAAATAATAGTAAAAATTTATCCGAACAAATTCAAGTAGATCACCAGCACTGCGAATACCAGCTTTGCATAGAATTTCAATATAGCGTCGGTGGTTCAGTGGTAGAATGCTCGCATTCCACGCGGGCGGCCCGAATTCGATTCCCGGACGAAGCATATGAATCGCTGCTTCGTAAACGAGAGTGAGACTCAGGAGAGAGCACACACACGCAAGCAAGGCACATAACGAAGCAACGTAACACAACGTAACGTAACATAACGTAACGTAACGGTCAGATCTTATGCGACCCCCGGTCGCTCGAACATAACCTGACGTAAAGAACTAAAGTTCCAATAGTCTTATTGTTCATACATTCTAATTTTCTATTTTGTTCTTCCATTTTCTTTCCAATTAATTCATTTTGTTCTTCTATTTTGTCCTTATTTCTCATTACCTCCTTTTTGTTCTTTCATCATTCTCTTGCTATTTTCTTTCTGTTGTTGTTGTATACTTTGTAGTATCGTGAACAATTGTTTATCCCTGTCGTCCTTATTTTCTTCTTGTACTTTCTTTTGTTCGTGTACTTCTGGTTGTTCTCTAACTTTTGGTATATTTTCTTCCCTTGGTTCAGTTACATTTTCCATACTTTCTTTCTCCGTCTGCAGATAATCTATTCATATTATTTGTTTCTTTTTCATTTTCTTCGCTACTTTCTTCTGATTGAAACAATATGTTTCTGGATCCTTTCCTTCTTTTATAATGGCATCTTGTAGTCTTTTTATAAATGTTGCTTTTTTCCCGTTTTATCTAGTCCTCTTTTTCCAGTAGTGCTTTTAATTCCACGGTTTTTAATTCGCTTATAGTTTTAATTTCCTTCATGATCTATAATTATAATATGTAACTTTTGAGAGCCTATTTTTTTTTAAAAAGCTTATTTTTTTGAGAACCTATTTTTTGAGAAAGCCCCACGCTGCAGGGTGCCAATTTATCAAGTTGCGTTTGGTTCGGGTTCGCTAAGACTATTTATAAACTGTATTTATTCTATGGTTAGAATGGATCATAACAATAATATATTTTTTTTCGAACAGAAAATAAAATAAAATAATTCATAGAGTTTGTCTTTTTTTTGTTAAAAAAGGGACCCTCGTAGTTCAACTGCAATTTTTGTGGGAATACGTATAACAATGCAATACAGCAAAGGATACCCGAATAATAAGATTAGTAACAACAAAAACAACATCAGCAGCAAGTAAAACAACCGCAAAGTCAACACAACACATCGCATAGCCACTTAAACAAATGGGTCTTACACCCCCGAACATTACTTACCCTCAGCTTACTGCGCTTCTACCACCATTACGAGACTAGGTCGGGGGAAGATCTATTAAACAATCCCTTTGTGACTGAATTCTAGTTAAGCTAAAAGCGAGAACCCCAAATTTTTAACTCATAATCGTCGTTGTTTTCATGTCGTGTCGGTGATTCATTATGGTTTTAGCGAATTAAAAATTTTTCCCAAAGCTAAATCAAATGTGATATATCTTATTTAATTGGTTTTTGATTTTTTGTTCCTGGTGTAACATTTTAGCGTTCCAAATTTGAAATGTTATTTTGTTTGGAATTAGATTTTCTCCAATAGATAAATTTACCAGAAAAAGTATACAAAGGGTTTTCAAATTGATAGATTCTTTATTAGAAGAGGAGGATGATGGTGGAAATGCTGACCGGAATTGTAGGCTGAGGAAACATATGCACACAATAATTGGCCTAGCAGATGGTACACTCATGGCTCTAAAACAGACTCTGTAGGAGCCGGCACCGGCACGAAAAACGGAGCAGTTGAATTTTTTTTAAACAAACTTCAAATTTTAATGCTTTCTGATGTTTTATTATTATAATATCTTACACAAAAATAAAATAACATGTTTAACAATAAAATTGAACCTTTATTTGAAGTAAAAAAGTTTATTCAAGTTAAAATAATAACCCCCATAGATCTTATCACTTGGCCGTAAAGTGCAAGTGCATAGTTGGCCATGAATTTTGAGAAATGTGACAGATCCAACGTGACAGATACGTGTTAAATTTGTGCTGCGTTTATTCAATCTATAGTGATACATTTATTTAACCTAAAAAATATGTCTGCTAATCCCGAAACAGCGGCTGCCATTGTTGCGTTGCTTCAAGATGGGAGGAGTGAACGATATGTTGCCCGACAGTATAATGTATTCAATAGCACTGTGCACTGTATTTTTACACGTTTTTTGGAAACTGGAGCTCACAATAGACAACCTGGAACTAGTCCTCAACGCAGAACCAGCGCTCGTGATGATCGTTTTATCACCTTACAAAGTGTACGAAATCGTTATGCTACAGCTGTTGAAATCAGAAATCAACTTCAGTACGTCCGGCAAACTAATCTAAGCGAGCGGACAGTTAGGCGAAGACTCAGGGAAGCCAACCTAACCAGTCGTAGACCTGCGACAGGCCCAGAACGTCTTAGGCATCATCGTGTTGCACGACTTCAGTTCGCCAGAATTCATGAGCACTGGGGTGAAAATGAATGGGGGCAAGTTTTATTTACTGACGAGTCCAGATTTAGCTGACGGTCTCTAGATGGCCGTAAGAGAGTATGGCGGAGGCCACACGAGCGTTTTGCTGAATGTACCTTCAGCCCTAGGGTAGGATATCAAGGGGGATCCGCTATGGAGTGGGCCGGAATTTCTCTGGAGGCACAAACATAATTGTACATCCTTCCGAGAGGCTCCTCAACTGCTGCCAGGTACATTGAGGACGTTCTCCAAGATTTTGTTGTCCCGATGAATTAGCCAAACAGGGAGCAGCGGAGGTCATGATAGGGTCAGAACCTTCCTGTGGAATTGCTAAATGCCTCAGTAAAGAGTGAATTCACAAATGGATAAACAGCCAGGAGTTGCGCTGGTGGTATGAAACCCCAGAACAAAGGCATGCTAAACTATTCCTTAAAAGTCATTCGGCCAAACTGTCACACGACCTACTATGTCAAAGTCGAGAAACGGAGAGGATATGATGGTGGGAATGTTGACCGGATTTTGTAAGCTGAGGAAACGTATGCACACAATTGGCCTAGCAGATCACAGCCTATGCAGGTTCTGCCTGGAATAAGACAAAAGGCGGAGCACATACTCTGTGAGTGCGAAGGCCTAGCAAGGTTGCGGTTTCACTAACTGGGATAAGAAAAACCGAGGGCAGAGAGCTGCGCAAGGGAGGTGGTATCCAGGATAATGAGTCTAATGAAAAAAGGGTAGATATCGAGCTCCAAATATAAGGAGTACCACAATAGATCTGCAGAGGTTGCAGTGGGAAGGACAAAGAGCCACTCCAATTCTAATCTAATCTATTAGAAGAGAATTTTTTTCAATAAATAAAATAGCTCTATAATCAAAACAACAAAACATAATTCTCAATTCTTTCCTACCACATATTATAGCCAGAAGGTACGAGCATTCCACATGCTCCACTTCATCGACTCGAGTCTCTCGTATTTTTTTCTTTCACCCTCATAGCTCCTACATATCGTCCGTCACAAGCCACTTGAGACTAATTTGAGAAATTCATCAAATCCTACGTGATCTATGACCTTTGATGAGAGTCTGCACGATGACAAGAAATTTATGTACAAATAAAGGGTTCAATGAAACTCAAAGTCAAACCACAATATATTTTGCAACTAGTTTCGGTAACAATTACCATCATCAGGCAACAAATACCTAGAAAATGGTACCCTATTGTACTTTTTACAATTTTTTTATCATTTAAAAAATTTTGAAATATTTATCTTCTCATAACTTTTGTCTTATTTGTACAGATTCATTATTTTAGATTAATTTTCTCTATTAAATATTTAACTTGATTGTAAAATATTATTTTTCGCAGCTTTGTTATATCAATTTTATTGCCTCTTCAAATATTTACAATAGGCTACCATTTTCTATTTGTTACAGCCTGATGATGGTGATTGTTACCGAAACTAGTTGCAAGTTTCGAGTCCCAACGGACATTGAATATATTGTGGTTTGACTTTGAGTTTCATGGAACCCTTTATTTGGATTCTAACCACATCTGAGGTATTGATGGACTCTTATAGATAAATTTATGTACATTTGCGATTTCCATACCAATGAAGAATACGATAATTATGGAAGATTGTACCAATTTTTATTGTTAGTTATAAGCAAGAGGAATTCTGCGTCACCTGTCAATTGTCAATTGTCAATGACGCACTGACTTATGCAGTAATAGCGAGAGATCAATTTATGAGATTATTTATGTAGAACAAAATATTGAACAAAGTTTTTCTTAAACTATGAAAATTGTAATAATTTATGAATAACAAATGTCCCTACCCATTTAGTTTATGATCCTTTGTACTTTCCTGTGTTAATTATAGTCCAGACGCCGCGACAGCCACGTTGTGTGTTGCTTCCCCTTTCAAATGCGATGATCCAAAGGGTGATGTCTAATTTGCGGTGTCTAGAATGGATGGGCGAAGTTCAAATGGGGAAAATGTATTTGTAGTGTAATTGAAATGACTGAGTGGCGAGAAATTGTAAAGAACGGCATACATATGCTTGTAGAAAGTTTTATTTTATGTGGATTGATCGATATAACAAGAAATTTATTGTGGATATTTTTGATTAAAAATCCAATATGGAGATTGACACATACTGGAGGATATTAGATGTAGCTATAGTTAAAATAATACCCTTCTTGGTGTGCGTCATCGATTGTGACGTCTATCCGGGTTTTCGGCATGTCGTTTATTTTATTTGCTATTTTGACATATAGCTTACCTTATATTTGATAAATAAGATCATCAGGATTGTATTTAGCCAAATTCGAAAAGGCTATGCAATTAATAATTACCAGCTTCTTTTTCTAACTGAAAATACTTGAGAACTTTCAAAATACTGATGTTTTTCTGTGTATTCATGCATAGGTATTTTTTATTATTCATATAAATAAAACAATAAGATCAATATTCACTTTTCATAAATAATAATTGACCGTAAACAACCAAGTACAGACCTGTCAAGAACTGTCAGTGTGACAGTAGAAAGAGACGTAAGACTTATTGCCGCTACGAAAGTAACGCCTTCATAGTATTTTAAACTCTCGATTGATAGGTTGAGCTTGAGCGTAATCTAAACATCAACCAATCAAATCTTTGTAAGTCAAAGATTATGGTTAACGTTTGTAATACATTTAAACGGTTCATTATTGTGATATTTCGATTAGGATTAATCACAGACCTGCCTTTTTTTACATTTCTTCCTACGTAATGTGTTAGAAAGACATTAACCATCGATGACGCACACCAAGAAGGGTATTATTTCAACTATATCAGTCTTCTCCGAATAATTTAATGCCGGTTTGGTTAATGAAAATAATTGATGCTATTTTGGTTTTTGAAAATTTTCAAAAAAATAATAAATTAATAATCGAAAATTAGATTTTCGAGACCTTTCATCTATAGGATTTCAAGACGCTCAGACATTATTGGACGATTCATTCGAATGAAGTCAAGGTGGCAGTGGTGCTGTCCAAACGAACGACTGGGTGATGCTGGGAACTAGCATATTACGGGTGATTTTGTCATTGTCAAGAAATTAGGAAGCCTTATAATATTTAGAGCTGCTATTTCAAATTGCATGTAATCGTTAAGAAAAATGACACGTGTGGACTATATTATCTAGTGAGTGGTGGCATGTCTTTGCAATAATTGCTCGTATGGATCTCTGTATCTGTAGAGTAGGAAGGGTGAGTGTAGGCTCACAGCACTCAGGCCACATGTGACCCATTGTACATCTTCCCGAAAAGTTGTCCATCCTGTCCTTCTCAGGAAGGTGGACAGGTCCCTAGGAGACATCTCCTTCATATCGGTAGGTGTAGGCCAAGACTCACCGAACACACACTCTCTTATTGACGATAATTCCGGACACTCGCATGAGACATGCCTGACAGTTTCATCTTCCTGTTCACTTATCCTGCATAGAGGTGTGTCCGCTAGCCCCTTAGTATGGAGGTGTTTCCTTGGTTGACAGTGGCCAGTCAGAAAATGACGCAGTTTTGGTGCAAAGTGGCCCTGCGGAACGCAGTGTAGTTGCCGCAGTTTTCTTCAGAAGATCACGGCTCACAGAGTGTTTTGAAGACCATTGAATAAAACTTAATCGAAGCTGTGCGGATTCAACAAATTTTGTACGATACAAAATAATTGGTGAACTTTTCATCACTAAATTCTTGAGTTAAGGCAAATTCTCCATGAGTTTTTCTTTTTTTTTTTTCATGTACACTCCGCCTCATATAAAACTGGTACCCTTTTTTTCCCTATGTAAACCAAACTTAACTAATCAAAATGACAAACAGACACATGTGTCAAATTTGACAAAACGCATTATCCACGATGCCAGCACATTTAAGTGAATTCGATAAAATGCGAATCATTTCCAAAATAGAGGATGGTTGGTCCATTAGAAGACTTGCACAAGAGTTGAATAGAAGTAGAACCACGATTCAAAACATTAAAAAAAGGTGGGATAACGATCAAACTGTTAGCAGAAAAAGAGGAACTAGAAGACCATTTATAACTACAGCGGAGCAAGACGAAGCATTAACTGATTATTTGAGGGAAAATCCATTCCATACTGCAAGACATGCAAAAGTTGCAGTAAACTTCAATGCTTCAATAACAACCGCATTAAAGAGAATCAGAAAAACTAATTTAAAGAATTGGGCAGCCGCCCGGAAATACAAACTAAATGAAGAACATAAGCAAGGTAGAATAATATTTGCATTAAATTATGTTTTAAACGATACATTAAATTTTTGGGGCAGGGTAATTTTTTCCGATGAAAAAGTATTCCAATCACATAATGACGGCCATATTAGAGTTTATAGACCTCCTCGAAGTAGGTTTAATGAAAATTATATTTCTTCTAATGATAAGTCTGGACGATTTTCTGTAAATGTTTGGGCTTGGATGTATAGAGGAGGCTTAGGAATGTGCTGGAGAATCGAAGGAAGATTAAATGCGAGGAATTATTTGGATATTTTAGATGGAGTGATGTTACCATCGGTTAGGGAAATCTTCCCCAATGATAATTTTATTTTTCAGCATGATAATTGCTCAGTGCACACTGCTCGCAGCGTACGCAATTATATTGCTGAAAATAACATTGAAACGCTACCATGGGTCGCTAAAAGTCCAGACCTTAATCCAATAGAAAATGTTTGGGGGCTTATGGTAAAAAAAATAAAAAATTTAAATACAATTCCACGGAACAAAGAGCACTTATGGACACTAATAGAAGAAACCTGGGAAAGCTTGAGAGAAGATGAACATTTAACATTAAATTTAACTGACTCAATGCCTACAAGATTACAAGAATTTATCAATAATAATGGGGGTATGACACGTTATTAATTATTGAATGTAAACTTTCATGGCTTTCATGCTACCATGGTCTATAATCTATTTGTTAGTTCATTTATTTGAAATGTTTTAATTCTGAATTACGTGGATCTCGTATCCAAATCTAAAACTGTAAACTTTTCTATTGAAATTTTGTAGTTATTTTTGAAATTTTATGGCTACAAATGCACAATTGTTTGAATCAGGTTTTATAATTTTCCTCGATTCTGTTGTTACTGAAGCATTAGTTTTTCTGTATCTTTTGCATGTCTTGCCGTATTAAAGGGATTTTCGTATAAATAATCAGATAAAGCTATGTTTAGCTCTATTCTAGTTAAAACTGGTCTTCCATTTCCAAATTTTCCTACAACAGTTTGATCCTTGTCTCACCTTTTTTTAAATCAGTCATCTAATTAACCAACCAAATTTTATTTAAAAGAATATTCGAACCTGTAAAAATGTAATACTTTTGTATTTATCACAATATCACACTATTTCTAAATTTAAGCTAGTTACTGTTTGTGTATAAATGATATAATAGATTTTTCTTTTTTCCAATTTGTTTTATTGCTTTACAAAATTTAATTTCATCATTACATATACTAACATTTTTGTTGAGCTGGCATCACTGCCCTAGAAATTATACCATAACAGCTGGTTTAGCATTGACAATTTTTAAAAGATCAATTTACACAGCTACAAAAACACTATTTTGGATTATAATAGTTGTACCAGTTTTATATGACGCCGGCTGTACAAGCTGACTTTTTATTAGTCACCTGGGAGATAAAGGATATCATTTCGAACTCGTCTTCTGAATCAGATTCAGAACTAAACAGAGAATCAATAAGTGCAAAAGCCCTAAAAATTATCTTTCTTTAAAACTTCCTATCCAGGTCACTCGCACCATAGCTCAATTAAGACTTGCTAACAAGTATCGCTTAAAATTTACATTGAATGGAGTTTCGTACGTTATTAACCCAAATGGAATATGTACTGTATGTAACAGGCTTGAGCTTGAGACGATTGAACATTTTCTTTTTGACTGTCCGATTTCCACAACTATGAAACCTAATAACTGCGCAACTGTATCTAATTTGGAAAGTCTAGTTTTTCAATTAGAAAACCTAAATGTAACCTCGGCAAAAAGCATATCGTTTTATATATGGAATATTTTAAAATTAAGGGCATTTATTCTAAACGAATGAAACATTACTTTATTATCATTATTATTTTGTTTTTACGTGTACTAGTTTTAGGTTCCTTTTTGTTTATATAAGTTCGGCTTTTTCTTACATTTTATAGGGCACACTTTATATTAAGCATTAATTTTTTTTTCTTTTTTCAACTATATACTAATTCTGTTTCTATAAAAAAGTTTTTCTTGTATTTTAGATAAGTCAATTTTTTTTGTACTTCCAAATCCTTGCTGTAAAACTTCTGTTTTTATAAGCAATAAAGATTATTATTATTATTATTATTATTGTTAATAGCAGTTGTCATGTTTCAGAACTGTCCAAGATTCAACGTGAAAACTACAATCGTATTTTTTGTACGGTCTCGCCGTGACTAGCTACACTCATCTCCTGCTGCGTCTTATTTTGCGCCGTACCCGCGCTAGCAGTTTTCTCCAGCCATAAACTGGCCGTGACTAACGCTGCGTCACCTCAACAAGCTGCGTGTCATTTTGCGGCTGGCCTTAAACGTAGGTTTTTCCTCGTCATCGCCAAATATATCTTCGGCGCCAGCTTCCCAGGGTCGCCCAGGGTGATCCTGGCAAGATTGCATCCTTTAATTCCATCCTATCTCTTGAGGGATTGAGCACGGGTGTAACGTTTGGCTAGTTCTGCAATTGTCAAGGTCCTTAAGCCGTAGGTGTCACTGGGCTCTAAAATTTTTAGTCCAGCCGCTTCCTTGGCTAAAGAATCAGCAATGCGATCACCTTTACTCTTGTCGTGCCCTTTAACCCTCTTCAGGATAATATTGAGATCTTGGTGGCACTCTAGTACTAGCCCCGATTTAACACGTTGTCTACTATCAGTGCAGATTGTTATGTTTTTGCTCGTATGGATATTAACTTGACTTGGCCATTGAGTTAAATACCGTATGGATTGTGCGAATAGAGTAGCGTCATTCAGGAGTCCCAATAATTGTAAATATTGTTAATATTCACCAAGTTGTTGACATTGTTGATGAAGTGTAACCATTAAAAATATCCTCATTCATTAGTTAATCCTATATTCATTAGTTAATTTGTTTGCGCTTTTTTTGTTAATTAAATGAAAATTGTAAATATCAGCCTTAGAAAACACTCCCAAGGAATTGAAGTTTGAAGTGTAATTACGCTATCTTCTATAAATCTTTACCAGTAGTTCGAGGCAAATAAAGAATAAAAGCGACCTTTTGCTCTAGATATAAAATCGCGATAAGACTCTTAGACGCGTAGAAAAGAGTAACTATAACTTAATTTTCATCAAGTCGGTGTTTATCAGACAATCTAAGCACGCCATTGTCATTATTGTAATTTTTTTTCTGCTGGTAGTAAAAAAAATACAATTTAATTCGAGCTGAAAATGTCATTAATCACAATATTATTGAAAATAGGTGTAAATATATTTTCAAGTAGACTTAACTGATTGAATGGTCTTTTTTCGATAAATAAAACCATATCGAAAAGATTTATTTATTTAATATACAGTGTAGGCCACCCGAAACAATCCAATCTATTATTTAAAGTTAAGAAAATGCTGGAACTGGTTGACTTTTATTTCAATTTACTACGGTACACTGAACTGCATTCTATTCGATATCATTTGAAATATTTGCTCCTATATTCTAAAACGTTATGATTTGCTTCATAAATTATAGAAAAGTTTGTCTTCATCAACACTTATCCATTTTTGGAATTGGTTTGCTTCTTTCGACTGTAGTAGACCTATGGGCAGATCCATTAGTTTTTGAAAAAAGTGTAGGAACTTGGGTCAGCTATTATATTACCGATTTTTTCTCTAGAAATGGAGATGATTCTGGAAATTTGATCCCAATACGATCAACTACGGGCGCCAGAGAATTTTTTGAAATAAAAAAAGTCGACTTTTAAGACATTTTAAAAAAATTTAAAAAAAAAGCGCAAAAAACTTTGTGAAACGTTAGTTCTTTCAATTTTAAATTATTGTTTTATTGTATATTACCCATGTTTGGATAATGTTTTTTAAAATCAGGTTCAACGTATACAAAATACTTGTTGTAGATTCATCTTTAATTGCAAAAAGATAAAACGTGTCACGGGACACACGGTAGGAACTTTAGATCCTTTTAAGCAAAAATTATGTAATACATCTGACGTTATAGATAAACGATTTGCATATTCTTTGGTGGTTGAGTAGTAAGCATACCAGACTCTCACACAGTAGACCCGGGTTGAATTCCCCCTGAGGAAGATTTTTTTTATTGTTAATTTTATTTTTAAGTAATTCATGAGGGAGTCCGACTGGCAACAGCTACTAATAACAACATCGTATATTTAAAAAATGAAACCGTAGCATTATACAAATTGGACATTCAAGAACTGTACGTTTACCACGAAATTAGTGGAAACATAAAATTGAATTGTAAAATGTTCAATTTGAAGTTATATTACAGTTTATAGAAATTTTTATTTTCTAGATTTTTTCTTAAGTGGGTCGTAGAAAAAATATGCTGTTCGACTCGTGTGGATTGTCCATATCGCACTTGAACTTCGTCCCCGTGCGATATGGCCATCATATCCACACTAGTTGCGCAAACAACAATTTCTTTCAAAATATGCCCTTTTACATTTAAAAACAACCTGCCAAATGTCAAATCAATTTATCCATCCATTTTGAAGTTATCGAATTAAAACATTCAAGTTTTCAAAATTTCAACACCCTGTATTTCGAAAAGTAAATGTGCTAGACCCCTTAATCGCGCAAAAAAAATTATGGAAATAATAGTAAAAATTTATCCCAACAAATTCAAGTAGATCACCAGCACTGCGAATACCAGCTTTGCATAGAATTTCAATATAGCATCGGTGGTTCAGTGGTAGAATGCTCGCATTGCACGCGGGCGGCCCGGGTTCGAATCCGGGCGGGAGCATATTTATTATTATGAATCGCTGCTTCGTAAACGAGAGAGAGACTAAGGGGGCACAGGCACACAAAAGCAAGGCACATAACGAAGCAATGTAACATAACGCAGCGTAACGTAACGCGTAACGGTCAGATCTTTTGCGTCGCGACCCCTGGTCGCTCAAACATAACCTGGCGTAAAGAACTAAAGTTCCAAAAATATGATCATATTTCGGCTTATTTTAAAAAGCTCAATTGATTAAAGATCAATAACGTATTTTGTTTTCATTTTCTAGTTTTCATCTATCGCTTGATGAAAACTAGAACTCCAGTCTATTTGTATGATAATAGTTATTTGTATACTAAGGCCGCAAAATGCTTTTTCGCGTTCCGAGAGAGAGATTATCGCCGAGGCCGCTCCGGCCGAGGCAAGATAATCTCGAGGTCGCGAAAACATTTCGCGGCCATAGTATACACAATATTTTTCGTGCAACCGTGAAAATTACATAATTTCAATAAACATTATGTCTCTTTAGAAAAGACAGTTAGTTTTTGGTTCGAAATACATTGTTATTGTCATATTTCAGAAATGTCAAATGCTGTAGTGGCGTTCAGTTTGCCGGCAGTCACTATGGGAACGGCCGTAAAAATTTTTGTCGGCCGTCTCTCTGGGTAACGGCCGCAAAATATCATTTTGCGGCCTCCGTTGCGGCTGCAAAATGCTTGTTTTGCGTCCGGTTGCACGAAAAATTATTTACCGTAGTTCTATTCATGAGCACAACATTCGACATAACACTATGACAATGATAAATCATTCTTCCGTCATATTTGAACGTTCCTTTACATACAATTTGGTGAAATAATATAATTCCTACCAATCCTATATAACGGCGACTTCGTTTTATACCTTTAAGCACACGATTAAAAATATGCTGCTTGAAAAACAATAATTCTTGATTTCGACTGATTAATTTATATTGAGCTGTTTTTTTTGTATTCTACATTTAATTTATAATGTTAAATGAAAATTTTTGCTCATATTTTGTAACCCTTGAAGATTAAAAGTTAAAGAGTAGCTTCTAGCTAATCTTCGCCTTCTTGGGGCAAATGTGTCGTACACGTTTGTTAATAAAGACATTCATTCATTCATCTATCGCGGTATATCGCTAATCAATTGCTGTGTTGAAGTATTCACACTTATTTTACTAAATCGTCTGTCCTGCTGGTGTGAAGATAATTCTATACTTCCAGAAACACAATATGGCTTTCGAAAAGACAGATGCTGTTTAGATAATATTTTCATTTTAACCTCGATCTTGCAAATCACTCTTTGACTCCAGCGCAGAAAAGTGTTCGCTGTCTTTGTGGACTTCAAAAGAGCATTTGACAGTATCAATCATAAACTTCTTTGGTTGAAACTTTATAAATTTGGGATTAGTTCTAAACACATTCGAATTCTGAAACAGATATACGATAACGCAACATTCTCAATCAAGTAACAAAACTCATATAGTAAAAAATACAACATCTCGGAAGGTGTCTTGCAGGGAGAATCACTTAGTCCCCTAATTTTTTCCATTTTCATATCTGACATTGAAGATTATTTTCGGTCAAAAAATCTGAATGGACTTACTATTGACGGCAACGAAGACGTATTAATGCTTCAATACGCAGATGATATAGTTATTCTTGGCGACTCTCCAATCGATATAGAGCGAAAACTAAAGGTACTCGAGTCTTATTGCTTTGATAACAAACTTGCAGTCAATACTGATGAAACCAAAGTAATGATATTCGCAAAAAGTAGCCATGTACATAATTACAACAAAAAATTTCATTATAGTGGATATTGTCTGGAAACAGTAAAGCAGTTTACCCACTTGGGTGTTGATTTCTCCTCCACAGCCTTGTTTTGCACCATGGCTAAGAATTCTAAAATCAAAGCTTATCGGGCTATTGGAGCAGTAATGGATATAATGTGTCGGTCAAAAATGAATACTTGGGAATCGCGGATCAATTTATACAATTCAATTATTTTATCTTCTCTTTCTTTTGGAATTGGTATATGGGGTCTACATTACACTGATATATTATAGAGCGCGTACAGGTAAAGTTTTTCAAAAAACTTCTAAGTATGTCAAAGAATACCCCAGATTACATTGTACGCTTGGAAACATGTTCCGATCATTTGTCAATGGTTGTTTTCAAACATGCCTTACTTTGGATGAACAAACTGAAAGAAATGGAATCTTCAAGACTTTCAAAAATTTGCTTCAATCGACTTGCTCAGTTAAAATCTGATAATAATTCAAAGTATAATTGGGTGACGCAACTTAAAGAATTGTTTATTTATGCGCAATGTGAGTGTCTATGGGAAAATTATTTAAGTACAGATGTACGCAGTTTAGATAGACTTATTCTAGACAAATTGCGAAAACGCCTGCTTGATAGTGACATGAACAAAATGGTTGCTTCTAGTTACTCTTTACTATACTCACACTTACTAGTTGGTGAAAATAACAGTTATTTGCAAATACCTGCTCATATCTATATAACCAGAATAATAGCGCAACTTAGAACGTGTAGTAAAACATTTTTAAAATTGTCTTTTAAAGGAAATTTTTATATAATCAACAGCACTGATAATTGCACTGTCTGTAATATGGATTCCCTGGAGTCATTACATCATATGCTTTTTGAATGTCCCATTTACAGCCATCTAAGAAAAAATAGTTTTTTTCACATAATATTGATGACCTAGTACACTATCTTAATACTAATAATACAAAAAATGGATTTTTTAAACTTTCTGAATTAGCTCATAGCATTATTAGTATCATAAAGCTGCGAGCATTTGCACATGGTGAATGATTGACATTACCATCAAGTACACAGATATTTTATACTTTTATTTTTGTATTAACTATGTCTATGTCGTAATGTATCTCTAATTATGTTGATTCCTCAATTGATATTTTGTACCGACCCCTTGTGAAAAGATTTATCTTAAACACAATAAAACTATCTATCTATCTATCTAAAAAAATTATATCTGAGCTTCTATATAACTTACCCAAGCTGCTCACTTTTGTCGAAAACTAATGGATCTGCCCATATATAATCTTATACCCATGAAATTGTTGACAGTAAAAAATTATTTCATTCCAAATTATTATCTATTCTCATCACCGAAAAGCTGGTATTTTCAAGATCTCAAGAGTTTTAAAAAGTACTTTTTGATCTTTCCGTTAAGAAATGCTCTGCGTTTTTACGAAAGTAAATACATTTAACAAAACGAAACCACAAAAAGGCAACACGACAGATTTCTCCAGATTCTGGAATAAAAAGCTTAATGAAAGTGAGCATTCTCCGAGATTTTCTATACCTGACAAATTTGTGCTAGCATTGAGAAAAGTTTCATTGATAAATGAATTAATGCGTTGTTTTTGATGTTATCAAATAAAAGCCGAATCTCGGATATTATTGGTTTTTTTTGTTGATAAATAAAATGAATTTATATGAGATGAAATTTTTTTCTTCGAAGTTCAAGATTACATTTTCAAATTCAATGTAGACATTCAGTAAATCTCAAACTATACTCAGAGGGAGGACATAAAAGTACAGTGTACAATGTCTTCCAAATTTATAGAAAGATATTGTAGTGTAATAGCAGAAAATGTATATCTAAAGAATTTAAATTTGTTTAAAATATCTTGGACTGTCTATTTTCCCACTCATTATTTTAAAAGGTGGGTTTTAATGCTGGTTTTAATCATAAATATTTTTAAAAGCTACATTCAGCGAGATATTTTTTGTATTGTTATTTTATGCTAAATGGAAAAGATGTGAAATGAGAACAGAAGTTTGAAGGAAAACTGGGTAGGTCTGATTGTTTATAAATGTGTATTTTAAAAGGTGAATAGCTGTTAATAGAAGCACGGAAATTATGATGAAAGTAAGCTGGAAGGAAACATCCTTCTTTAGTTCCATTTAAATTATCAAAGAAACTAAATAAAATCTTAATTATAGTGTTAAATTTAACTGTAAAATCGGCAACAGAATTTTTATCGTTAAGTACACAGAATTTCCATCGAAAAGATATTAGTGCTTTTTCAGTTCGTTTTAAATAATATAAACTGTCCTCTTTTAAAACAGTTATATTTTCAAGAAGCATAAACAGGAGTAGCTGTATTCATAATTATTTGTAATATTGTGATATTTATGTTTTAGAAATCAAAATATTCTATTACTAATATTGTTTGATTCTTATTTGCATGGATTTATACATTTTTCGAGAGCATCCCATTCAGACGTCTGCGAAAAAAAGGGTCTGAATTTCACTTTATTCCAAAGTGGAATGTCTTGTCGAGAGATAGTTGCAAAACATTTGGAAGAGGGAAAAATATCACTCGACCATCCGACTTTATTGGATAGAGATGTCAAGTTTGGTGGAGAAAAACCGAACGCAGTGGTTTTAAATGACAGTCCAGTGGTTGACTCGAGCACACGTGAAGATCTTATGCAATATAAAATTTGGTTAGGACCGAAAATCGTAATTTTAAAACACAATCAACTAATTTATGAATTTCCTCGTTGCAAGAGAATTAATGACCTTTCAAACTTTTTTCCAGTAGAGGAAAGAGATGATATTCTAGTAATTCAAACCCTTAATTACAAGATTTGTGTGCAGGGGCGTTGTCCTGCAAAAAAAAAAACACCTTTAGATAGCTTTCCGAGTCTAACTAGACGCCTGCGTAATCCCTGTTAATTGCAAACTAATTATGTATTTTGTGCTTGCTCTACGCATTCTACTTTTATTTAGGGAAGTACTTCATCTGTGACGCTCAGTTGTACTTGCTCATTCAGTTACCTAAACTATTGAGAACCAAATTACTCATTTTTCCCTTCCTTAATATATGAACCAAATTACGTGTACCCAAATCGACAATTATGCAAAAGCACCTTCCATTTTTGCGTTAACACTACGTATTTTTCAAAAGCTCCAGTGGACACTAAAATATTCACAGACTTATAATATATGTGGGAGATGTAGAAAATGAAAAATGTTGCCGATGGAAAGAGTATTCATTCATTTAAACGCTTATCTCTCACTCACTTATTCACTCGGTAGAAAATATTCATATTTAAAAGCCGTGAATTTTTTAGAATGACGTCTCTGGAGAATATTTTTAGAAAGATTGATGCGCAAGAGGAGATACTCGTTCTGTGTAAATCATTGGTGTGCCGGGTTGAATTGTTCGGATAATAAGAAAAAAGATTTTTCAAACACTACCAGCTAATGCTTATAATATAATAATAATAATAACGTTTATTCATAAATTTAACAAATACAGGGATAAAAAAGGTAGAACGTATCGCGGGACACACGGTAGGAACTTTAGTTCCTTTTAAGCAAAAAGTATGTGATACATCTGACGTTATAGATAAACAATTTGCATATTCCTCGGTGGTCGAGTAGTAATTTATTGTTAATTTTATTTTTAAATAATTATTCTGCTTGATATTAATGACGACGTTTGAAATATTTAGCAGAATATTCATTATTATAGATAATGGTACGGTACCCCCCATGAGGGAGTCCGACAGGCAACATCTACTTATAACAGCATCGTATATTTAAAACGGGAAACCGTAGCATTATACAAATTGAACATTCAAGAACTGTACGTTTACCACAAAAAAATTAGTGGAAACATAAAATTGAATTGTTAAATTTTCAATTTGAAGTTATATTACAGTTTATAGAAATTTTTATTTTCTAGATTTTTTCTTGAGTGGAGCGTAGTAAAAATGTGCTGTTCGACTCGTGTGAATTGTACATATCGCTTTTGAACGTCCTCGTGCGATATGGCCATCATATCCACACTAGTTGCACAAACTACTATTTCTATCAAAATGTGCCCTTTTACATTTAAAAACAACCTGCCAAATGTCGAATCAATTTATCCATCCATTTTAAAGTTATCGAATTAAAACATTCAATTTTTCAAAATTTCAACACCCTGTATTTCGAAAAGTAAATGTGCTAGACCCCTTAATAATCCTCATATCAGTTTGTCCAATTTTACGAGAGGAATCAACATGCAAACGTTGTAATTACCCCTAACGTTCGAGATGCTTATACCATTTTTTGCGCGATCGTATTGAAATGAATTCCGAATAAAATAATTTAAATTTCTTCGAAATGAACGAAATGTCAAAAGTGACATTTTTACTCCTCGATTAGTTTAAAATATATTTTGCATTTTGGTGAAATGCTATTTATTACTTTTCGACGTCTGAACGGTAAGTAAATCACTTACCGACGTGTTAAACTTAGAAACCAATAAACACAACCTACCGTCCTGACAACCGATGCTGTAAATAAACAAAAAAGATCAATCGCGCAAAAAAAAGTTGTGGCAATAATAGTTAAAATTTATCCGAACAAATTCAAGTAGATCACCAGCATCGCTGGTGCAGTGGTAGAATGCTCGCCTTCCACGCGGGCGTCCCGGGTTCGATTCCCGGCCGAAGCATATGAATCGCTGCTTCGTAAACGAGAGAGAGACTCAGGAGAGAGCACACGCACGCATGCAAGGCACATAACGAAGTAACGTAACATAAAGTAACGTAATGGTCAGATCTTTTGCGTCGCGACCCCCAGTCGCTCAAACATAACCTGACGTAAAGAACTACAGTTCCAATACAAATAAAATTGAATAAACATCTAGACATCCACAGAAGTATTGTACATACTTGTATGTGGTGAATATAGGCTGGTGTGTCAAAATTAAAAAAAAAATCTATACATTTTAATATTATGTAGATCACAACTATAGATAAAGTAGTTAATACTATAGAATTTCTACGAGATGAACGTGTAGGAACAGAAAGCTTGAAATAAAAGTCTTACTATTCCAGACAGAATATAGGAACCTACAGGAGAAGCTATTAAGACAGAGACTATTAAGATGCCAATATTCCGAGAGCCAAGCAATAAAGTGGAATATAAATTGGAGAGAAGTAAAATTTGCTTTTTTTTCAAATTAGTTTTTTCCAAGGCATTAGATGGCGCTGAACTCCAGTTTCAGGCTTGCCATGTGTTTTTTTTTTCAAAGGACATTTCGTGGCAATAGGAAAATGCTGGGTTAGTACACGTCCACGGCATACCTTTATAGCTACTTCCAATATTCAGTGACAGCTATCAACAAGTGTCAAATGTATGGTTCGGACTCATTTGACTATCGTATTAGATACATCAGACAACGTTGCATGGCAGAGGTTCAATAATCAACTAAAATATACCAACCTAACCTTTTTGCAAAAAAAAAACATCAACCTGCGCGCCACTGTTAACTTGGGTGAATTACACGTCGTGCTGTGATTGATTGATTTATTTAATTTTCTCGGAAATGGACTCGGAATTTTTCAGGTGTTCACATTATAGAAAAGGTACAATTTGTTTAGCATTGATTTATTCATGTCAGAGATATTACAACAGACTCATAATCTATTTTTTTTGTGTTGAATACAGACACAATCATGAGAAAAAACTGATAAAGGCGCATCGACACTATGCCGTTGTTTGCCAATTGGCCGATTCGATGTAGATGTGACAGTTGACACGTGCCAATAAGCCATCTGTATGTCAATGGAAATCACTGAAGTGTCGGTCTCCTTTAAAGGAAGCCAATGAGCACGGAGAGTGGAGACGTGCCAACCATTGGCCTCCAGCGGCTTCAGTTGTAGTTCAGACTGTTTGCCAGATAGCACGTGCTTCCAAATGGAGTGGAAGAACGAGAAAGTTATTAATTTAATAAATATTTACAGGGATCTCTCTGTTTTGTAAAAATCAAGTCTTTCATTTTCTATGGCATTAGTTAATCTAGGCACCTAGAGTGAATCTGATTCCAAGCTGGTAGGGAGCTAATACGTATAAAATGTAAAAGATTCAATTGAAATATCTATTAGTGATACTATGATCATTTTATTATTTGTTATCCCACGTACACGAGAAAATCCATACTTACTTCAATTTCAGTTTTACATGTTCTTTATGTATAGAAGGAAGTTTAACCCTATTAAATTTAGGTAGAGACCTTCACCACCACATGAAATACCACAGCGTCGAACTTTGAATGATTAATCATGTCCGTTCTAGATTGTGAATCTGCAAACTCTGAAAACGTTTCTATAAAACTTTGGACATATAAATAAATAGAAAAGGATATACTAGCTCAATAGAAATGACAGGGTGTTTAATTGGGAACGGAGATAATTTAAAACGAAGAAAATTCCCATAGGCGACAATGTTTTTTTCGAAGTTTTCAAAAAAGTCTAATGGTAAAGATGAGGGTAAACTCTCTACAAAAATGAATGCATTCAAAATAGAGTTTTTGAAGGCGTCAAATACAATTCTTGCCATTTGCAGTGAAGTCGAGTAATTATGGTCATATAAATATTAAAACATAATCAATTCAACGTGATGTTTAGTTTAAGTTCAGTGAATTCAAACTACAAGTTCTCATTTCCGGTAAATGATTTTCCTGTTGACATGCAAAGTACGTATAGAATATGTAATATGTGAGTATGTTGGTCTCTTGTCCGTTTATGTACCAGGATATTAAGTTATAATTTGAATGCTTGGTTGAATTATGTCGTCAAAGTTTATAATAAGGTCTTCTTTTATTGCAGAACGATGTAAAAAATGTTAATTTTGTCACTAAAACTAAAAAAACTCTTTCTACCAAGTTTGCTTGGCTAAAGAGATGAGTATATCAAATGTAGGAATCGAAGTTTCCCGCTTTCAAAGTATTTATTGCATCTCATCTCGAATCCGGAAAACAAAATTTTCATTTTACTCTTTTTTCCGTTTCTCCTTTGCCCCAAACCAATAAACCGTCCTGTTTCTTCGCGCTACCCAGAATCGGTTTTAAAATTCAAGAAAACCGACCCCTTTTATAAACTTCCTCCTCGGAAAATGAAAAATGTTTTCTCTGATTGTAGAAAGTGTTTTTCTTACACTAGGAATGTTTATGGCAGGATTGGAGATAAGGAAGTTCCCTCGCGAGATTTCAAAAGGTGAAATACTGGAAAAATTTCACGAAAAGATGAAAATATTTCACTCCTGTTACTGGAGAATTTAATCATCCGGAAAATAATATTAACAATACTCTAATCATATACGACGGCATGTACCGAGAAATTGAATTTCTTCGTTAAAAGGTGGAAACATTTTTTTCCAGGTAATGAAAGATTACACACAAATTTGAACACCTAAGACCTATTGGTTTAAAATGAAGTAACTGTACGCACAGGACAAAATCTGACCTAGGGAGACGAGAGTTGCAAATAAAATCCCAATTAAGGCAAAAATTTCAACCAGAGAGACAAGAGTTGCAAATAAAGTCCTAATTGAGGCAAAAATCTAGCTTACGGAGACGAGAGCTGCAAATAAAATGCTACTTAAGGCAAAAATATAACATAGCGAGACGAGAGTTGCAAATAAAATCCTAATTATGGCATAAATCTGACCCACGGAGACGAGAGTTGCGAATAAAATCCTAATTAAGGCAAAAATCTGACCCAGGGAGACGAGAGTTTCGAATAAAGTCCTAATTAAAGAAAAAACTTGAACTAGGGAGACGAGAGTTGCAAATAAAATACCAATCAAGGAAAAAATCTGACCCAGATAGACGAGAGTTGCAAATAAAATCCTAATTAGGGCAAACATCTGACCCAGGGAGATGAGAGTTGCGAATGAAATCCTAATTAAGGCATTAAGGACATACTAATTAAGGCAATCATCTGACCCAGGGAGACGAAAGTTGTAAATAAAATCCTAATTGAGGCAAAAATCTGACCCAAGTAGACGAGAGTTTCGAATAAAGTCCTAATTAAAGAAAAAACTTGACCGAGGGAGACGAGAGTTGCAAATAAAATCGTAATTAAGGCAAAAATATGACCTAGAGAGACAAGAGTTGCAAATAAAATCGTAATTAAGGCAAAAATCTGACCTACGGAGACAAGAGTTACAAATAAAATCCTAATTGAGACAAAAATATGACCTAGGGAGACGAGAGTTGCAAATAAAATACCAATCAAGGGAAAAATCTGACCCAGATAGACGAGAGTTGCAAATAAAATCCTGGTTAATGCAAACATCTGACCCAGGGAGACGAGAGTTCCAAAAAAATCCCAATTAGGGCAAAAATCTGACCCAGGGAGATGATAGTTGCGAATAAAATCCCAATTAAGGAAAACATCTGACCTAATGAGACGAGAGTTGCAAATAAAATCCTAATTAATGCAAAAATCTGACCCAGGGAGACGAGAGTTTCGAACAAAGTCCTAATTAAAGAAAAAATCTAATCCAGATAGACGAGAGTTGCAAATGAAATCCTAATTATGGCAAAAATATGTCCTAGAGAGACAAGAGTTGCAAATAAAATCGTAATTAAGGCAAAAATCTGACCTACGGAGACAAGAGTTACAAATAAAATCCTAATTAAGACAAAAATATGACCTAGGAAGACAAGAGTTACAAATAAAATCCTAATTAAGGCAAACGTCTGGTCGAGGGAGACGAGAGTTGCCAATAAAATCCTAATTGAGGCAAACATCCAAACCAGGTAGACGAGAGTTGCAAGTAAAATCCTAATAAAGGCAAACATTTGACCTAGGGAGACGAGAGTTGCAAATAAAATCGTAATTGGGGCAAAAAATCTGACCTGCGGTGACGAGAGTTGCAAATAAATTCCTAATTCAGGCAAAATATTGACCCAGGGAGACAGGAGTTGCAAATAAAATCGTAATTAAGGCAAAAATCTGACCTACGGAGGGGGGAGCTGCAAATAGAATCCCAAATAAGGCAAAAATATGACCCAGGAAGACGAGAGTTGCGAATAAAATCCTAATTAAGGCAAACGTCTGGCCCAGGGAGACGAAAGTTGCCAATAAAATCCTAATTAAGGCAAGCATCTGACCCAGGGAGACGAGAGTTGCAGGTAAAATCCTAATTGAGGTACAAATATGACCTAGGGAGACGAGGGTAGCAAATAAAATCCCAATTAAGGCATATCGCTGATCTAGGGCGATGAGAGTTGCAAATAAAATCCTAATTGAGGCAAGGAAACGAGAGCTTCAAATGAAATCCTAATGAAGGCAAAATTCTGACCTACGGAGACGAGAGTTGCAAATAAAAGCCTAATACGTATAGCCGCTCTTAAATCCAGTCTCTTTTCACTCGGACAACCATTAGATTTCAGTCAGCTTTTTCTTATTAACAAAATGTATGTATTATTGTTAGAAAGGTCTGAGCCTTGTTTGTATCAAATTTTCAAGCAATCACACTGCAGACATACCTTTAAATCTTTTCCAAAGAATATGTTTATTGTTCATCTTACAATATTTCAAGGACCCGGTGTAACTACAAAAATAAATATATAAAAATAGAAATATCTCACAGACCAGTACGGATGAAGTATTTCAATGAAATATTCCAAGAAAGGAAATCCAGAGATTTCTGGGCATGCAAAATGTAAACCAAACAGAGTTGTGATACAACATGTTTTACATACATATGAGAAAGAAACAGGTTTATGTGAACGGCCTTTTGTTTTCTAAACTTGTGTCGAAAACGTACATCTCTATATCGATTCTACGATCGTTTACATTTTTACGAGTTGTTTCATTGCACCGAACAGATTGGGCGACACATATCGAAATCTAACAAAAGTAAAGTGGGATTTTCTCTAAGAACTACGACAAACCAAAATGACATTCCACATTCTCGATGTTCTACATAAAAATTCAACAGATATTTTCGATAAAATCAACTCATGTTACTTAATGAAAGGTTTATCCGTAAAATTAATTTTAACTTCGTGTTTGCTATAAGTTAACAGAGCACGAATTTTAAAGGAGGATAGAAAGGGATTTGCTTACAAGGATAGGAAGACCTAAAGGGGCTTAAAGAAACGATTTTATGGCAAGGAAGCACAGGATCCACTTATATATGTCTAGGATAAAACCGGTCGTTTGTATTAACTGAATAGCGTTTGTTACATGCCAGTTTTTTTATAAAATTAAATTAGAGAAAGATCAACAGATTCCAATAGTACTTTTTTTCAAAAAGGATCCGTCCCTTCGCCGGCACCACCTCAGCCTTATTGCTTATTGTGGATACTCCTAGTGTTCTGACTATACAGCCTATTCAGCCAATCCGTTCTCTGTATTAGCTTATAAAGGTTCTTTGCTGGTTGATTGTAAAAGTCTTCTGGAGTCATTTGGGGTCTACCATACAGTTTCTGCCTCCTGTGGTCCAGCGTCTCACAGTTGCATAGTATATGCAGAGCTGTTTCGGTATCCTGCATGTAAGGTCTCCGTTATAAAGCCCTATTTTGTTTAGGTGCTCCTTTGTGGGAAAGTGTCCCGTAAGTAACTCCGTTATGGTGAGTAGTTTATTCCTGCTCATTGAGAGCTACTTTTTCTGATGGTTCTTTAATGAATTTCTTCCCATTTATTTGCTTGGGCGTATTCTTCCAAGAGTACTTACTCTCTGAGAGAGTTACTGAAATAATAAAAGCCCATTTTGTCCGAGCACTATTACTTAGAAGCTTTAAGACTAACCTTGTTCAGGCTAGACATTAGTAAGCAGGACTTCGAGTATTTAATCCTTCAAAGTCATCAAATAATAGAACATTGAGTTGGGAAAGCTCGTTTTCTGCCCTTGTGACACAATATACTATTACAGTATGTTCAGATCTTTCGACACAAATTCCACCCCCTTAACTAAACAAAAATTGTTTTAATCGACAAATAGCTCCAGGAATTTTAGATACCTCTATCATTTAATGTCTAAATAACCAAAATATTTCATTCCACACTTGGAAACAAATAGCGATTTGGAATTGTAGCAGCAATTTCTAGCGAATCATTTATTAATGTCAGTCCCACAAATTACGGAATATTCCACCCCTATCAATCCTCTATATATAACATTGGTGACAGACGATTTTGTGCAGAAATTCTAGATCGTAACCTCATCTTTCGACAGTCAATCTGAAAATAATCATCAATCATTTTATTTTAAGACACGCACTACGGAAGTTTCTGTATTATATTGGGACAAGCGTGAATTTGAATCGAAATTACATATAGTAAAAAGAAGTTATGTGGAAGGAAGAAAAAAAGTGTCGAAAAATGATAATAAAAAAATTCACTGTTTAAGATATAAATTTTTAGCTCCTCTATAATCTCTTGGTACTAACTACTGAAAGTAAGACAATCTGTATTTACTTTATTGAAACAAATATTGTACTTTTTTCCATAAAACATTGAAGAATGGTCAATATAATAGTATAGTTTGGCAAGTTTATCTGTAGCTACGGGGCGTCGGTAAGAGGCGAGGAAAAACATGGCGTATATCTGTCAAACGTACAAATGGCGTACGGTACCTATTTTACCAAGTAAAACTGAAATTACAAAGGTAACTGACAATACGAACACCACTGAATAAATCAATATCAGTCAATTGACGAAGTGAGAGGGAAGATCATACGCACGCGCTTGCCAATAAGAAGTCAGCTGGTCGATAAAAATCACCAATTATGTAATTCGGAGGGTGTGGTCATTATGGTTTTCGTACAACGTTGCCAGAGCTTTAACAAGCCCATAACAAATTTGGAAAAGTTTTCTCTTTTAATATTCATAAATTGGAAAATAATGTTAATAGAATAAATCCAAGGAAACAAGCACATTATGAAATTAACGTTCAATCATATTTTTAATATTGTTAATAATAAAAAGACCCATTTATAATTATTATCACTACATAATCAGTTCTTCTATTTTTTTATAGTTAAACGTGGCAATGTCGAACGTTTTCGACTGCATTCCTTTCACGGTTTCAGATAAACTTGCCAAAGTATATATTATACACCAAAGTAGTGAATACTATTATTATTGACCGAGCACCAAAATAAGGTGCGAGGCGTATAAAAGTCTTCCTCTTCATAGTTAAGGTACAATTTTTTCCACTACTAGTCAAATTTAGGACAAAAATTGAAAATAATTCACAAACGCACCACGAGAAGCGTTTACTCCGTCGTCTGACTGACAACTACACTGTCAGTTTTCGATATATTATGAACGTACTCCTTATGTCATCAGACATTTTTGGTTGAGCGCCTATTTTAAACTAATGGCATTTTCATATATAATACCACGAGAGTGAAAATTTTGTCGGCAAAATTTTTCGATTGTCATGAAAGTTTGTTGCTTGGCAATTTTGCGAATGACATTTTTAACCAAACCACGAGCCGTTAGGCGAGTGGTTTTGGATTGAATGTCATGAGCAAAATTACCTAAAAGCAACAAACTTGAATACGACAAGAGAAAAATTTCACCTTACAGAATTTTTAATTGAGTGGTATTGGACATGACTATATCAAGAGAGAAAAACTGGAAAATCATATGTTTAAACGTTTTATTTATTGCAAACTTTAATTATACAAAGCCAAAAAAATTATAAAATTATGAAAAAAAAATTACTTGTACGTTGTAGCATTTTGGGGATTGTTTTGCATTATAACCTGTGATTAATTCAAGTTAGAAACTGAGGATTCCTTTTCTTTATTTTTATTTTCTAATAATCAGTTCCATCTCTTTTTTTCATGTTAAAACCATAATCTTTGAGAATTTTTACTGTAACTTGTTCAGAAGTATCCTTTTCTAACGTATAATTACGTGAATTTTTTTTAAATTTTTTTGAAAATACTTTTTAGGTAGATTAACTACCATTTTTTCTATTTTCTAAAAAACATAAAAATACCCAATTACGTGCGTCCAGAAACATTCTAACTTGTTCCCACGCAGACTTTTTTGTCTTCATTGTATTTCGCGGTATACTTTGCTCAATTGTACTCTCGGTTCTGGTAGACTTCGCGACCCTCGGAATTTTATGTTAATTTTAAATTTGTTTGGAAGCTTACCTTAAATAAAGCAGATTAAAACAAAAATTTCGCTGGATCATCCAGTAATTACTTCAAAAATCACGATTTTAGTTCAAAAAATTGTACTTTTTCAACACCAATTCATGCTATTTCACGATAAATATTTTCACTTTAAATAGTAAAGGTTATTATCTTGAACTAAATGTCAGTCTGTTTCACACAAAAAACCGGAAGAAAATACTTAAATTTTGCCAACTTTTAGAAATATTCGTAAGCATTAATATTTTCGTTTGACACTCAAGCTTATAAAATTACATACTAAAATCTTATGTCAGAGCTTATGTCTAAATATCATAGGTTCACAAATTAGGATCAGGTGATACTTCCTAACGGCGTTGTCAAATGATCTTAATTTTCTTTCAGCTGAATACATTGTAATAGATTACATGAATATATCACAATATAAAATTATTTGCATTTATAACCATGAAAATTTATATAATAGTTAGGTTTACAATTTTTTTCTCATTCTCTTGCTCCGTATTTAATGATATTTTAGCTACACTTAGATCTGTGTCAGTTGGTGGGGAAGCGGTATGTGTTGAATTATAATAATTTTTTTTGCTCTAGTAGAAATCCCATGAAGTCAGTCAATTTGAGGTGAAGAGATGTATTCCCTTCCCCTCCTCGAAAAAGTGTCTAATTTGTATTTCACATGGATGCGCGCCGGGTCAACGTTTCGCAACTCGCGATATCAATCAATCAATCCAGATCTTTCAATTATGAAATTCATCGATAACTTCCCTTCCCCTTTTTGGAAAACATCATAATATGGAATAAAAATCATTTTATATTCATGTCTATCTATATTTATACAAACATGTTTATTCCCTTCCCCTTCTCGAAATATACCTACTTATCGGGACATTTAACGTTAATTTTCAACTAAAAATCACAAAAATATACATAATTCTTTATTTTTACTCTAACGTCATAAAATATACAAGTACCTGTGGAACATACAATATTATGTCCAAAAAAGTACATTTTCAATACAAATATTTTAGATCATAAAGATAGTAAGTATATCGGTGTTATATGTGAAAAGATACATCTGAAATCTTGGTTTTATTTCCAAGCCGTAACGAGCTACGGAAATGAAAGCTGGCAACATTGCCCATTCTCCGCTCTTTCTTAAATTTGTGACCATCCGATATCAAGACAGAATTGTCAAAAATTGCCAAATATTTTAAAAAAATGGCGGATTTTTGGTACTTTCAATTGCGATTTTCTCTTTCAAAATCCAAGATTTTTTTTTATCAAAACGTTCTATAGCAATAGGGCTTTCTATTAAAAAAAATCGTTGCAAAATTCCGAGGGTCGCGAACCTTACCGGACCCGTACTCTCTATTTCATTTATTGAATTATTTCCAAATCTTGTATTATTCATGTTAATAACACTTATTTAAATTTTTGAAACAGTTTTAATAATTTTTAGATAGTTAAATAAATAAATAAACCACTCAGTTTCCTTAGAAACCAGTAACAAAGATTTTATATTGAATTTTATCACAGAGTGATATAGAATTTTATACACATAGATTTGATATATTAAACGTCAAAAAATTGCCGCGACAAGACAAAAAATTGCCAGTTCAAAACCTTCAAATTAAGTCAGTTATCAATTTACTCTAGTGGAATAGTCATTCTAATAATTTTATTTTGATAGGTAGTTTCAAGCAGCAAATATGTTGAAGACAATCTTCTGGGTATACAAAATTATGTTGCGTACGTTTTCGTTGAACTACTATTTCTGAATTCTCAAAATATTTAAATTTGTCCATTATTGACCTAGGTTAATGATAGAAAAAATTATTAACCACTAACAGAGATATTCAACTTCTCGGTTGGCTAGAAGAAGCAATAATTGTCAACTTCACAGCTGTGCATTCAATAAAAGTTCACAAAGCTGGACGAAAACAAAATCATTGACAGAAAAAAAACAACCTAATATGAAATGAAATATACGTTTTCCTAAGGAAAATTTGTTAAAAATAAAGTTGAGTATAAGCGGGAATAAACCATTATAAACAAACCTTTCTTAAAATAACTTTCGAGAACGTTTCAACTTCAAGAAAACAGCAAAGTTGACTGTGGATTTGAGGCATTATCATTCCGTTATATATACTCCAGCACGGTCCAGTAAGTTCAAATTTTGAATTGCTCGTAGTTTTATCCAACTAAGTATCTCAAACTTTATGTTTTAAATGGAATTTCGGTTGGAGTAAGTTGGAAATTAACACAAAATTACAGTTTTTACATTACATTCACTTGAATTTTCTCTTGAGGGAAATATTAATATTTTTCCAACGTGGTTTAAATAAAAATAGAGATCATATAGTACGATCTTTGATATTTCAGAGTCGCTCCGTCTAATTCCTCATCTTGAATGGAAGGATCGATTTGGAGAGACAAAAGCGATGGGGCCACTGCCGCTGTTGGTGAAATCTCTTGGCGGCTAATCGGAAGTTCCTTATGCTAGGGATTTTGGATGTGATTTTGTTGACAAATTGCCGGGAATTGTTTATGGTAGGAGAAGAAGAAGAAATATTGCGGAATGTGGTGATGCTCTAGATTTATTTTGATGAATTTCTTAAAATTTATTGATATGTTTATAAGAGTCAAAGTTTAATAAAAATTAATTGTTATTCGTGGATTAAAGACTGATCGTTTTCATTAATTTTATTTGACACTGAACTACTTTCAGTCTGTGAAGAAGAGATAACCTGGTTACCGAAACGTGTAAAGTGTAGGTGTAGTGGTAGTCTAAACAGTGTCAAGTATTGTCAACGGTTTCAGAATTCTCAACAATTTTTTTTCAAATTTATTATACAGGGTGTTTCAAAAAAAGGTAACACCGTCTCTAGGATAGGTAAAAAACAGAGAAATAATTGGGGTTGGCTTAGTGAAATTTTTTTCTTACGCCATCCGTTTTCAAGATAAAGGGCGTTGAAAAAATAAAAAATTACACATTTCTTACGATTTTGCCGAAACTACTGGCACCATTGTAATGAAATTTTATACGAATATGTTTTGGAAGCTGATATATCCCATGAATTTGTTTTTATAACTAACTCTCATAGAGGGCGCTAGTTACACGATTCATACGACGTATTATTCAACATAACTTTTTTAAGGGTAGAATTATTAGTCAAAACTCCAAGTGAACATAAACATCATTTAATTCTACACCAAAAAGGTACTCTTGGTAAAACTCGATATTATGTACCGTTTTCGGAATATTTTGATTTGAAAATTATGAAGTAATAATCGCTCCTGGTATAAACTAATGATAAAGTTCGCTTTTCTCTAAGTTTGCCATGTAAAATTGACATTTATTGATTGTTATGACAATAAGTCAACAATAAATAGAGTTTTGAAACCTTGTTATGTTATGTTCTTTGTCTTTATTTTAATTTTCTTATTGTAAGTTTTTTTAATTAATAAATGTATCATTAACTTATACGAGGAGCGGTTATTACTTCATAATTTTCAAATCAAAATATTCCGAAAATGGTACATAATATCGAGTTTTACCAAAAGTACTTTTTTGGTGTAGAATTAAACGATGTTTATGTTCACTTGGAGTTTTGACTAATAATTATACCCTAAAAAAAGTTATGTTGAATAATACGTCGTATGAATCGTGTAACTAGCGCCCTCTATGAGAGTTAGTTATAAAAACAAATTCATGGGATATATCAGCTTCCAAAACATATTCGTATAGAATTTCATTGCAATGGTGCCAGTAGTTTCGGCAAAATCGTAAGAAATGTGTAATTTTTCATTTTCTTCAACGCCCTTTATCTTGAAAACGGATGGCGTTAGAAAAAAATTTTACTAAGCAAACCCCAATTATTTTTCTGTTTTTTACCTATCCTAGAGACGGTGTTACCTTTTTTTGAAACACCCTGTAGATATATAAGAATTGTCGATAATTAATTTGTGTATCAAAAGCAGAAAGTAGTACTTTGGTAGTCGAGACAGAAAGTTGCCAATCTGTCGGCAATTTATCGAGACTACCAAAGGACTTTGAATATAGACAAAATACACACAAGATTTTTTCTACGATCACACCAAAATAAACTTATTTGTACTTAGCAGTTTCCAGATTGCAGTTTCGTGTAACTATGTACAGGGTTATTCATCATAAATTACCCACCCCCTATCATCGTTATTATTACTTTTAGAAATAAAAGTCTCATATGAAAATTGTTTGGTTACAGCTGAATTTTTTTAATATTCTATCAAAAGTTCAGCAGCGTGCAAATCTAAGAAGATACAAAAATAATAGTTTTGTTTTGAATGGGACACCCTGTATATTTTCACATTTTTGGAATGGTATTTTTTTCTGATTTCAAAAATATATAATATGTTACCCCTACCTTGTACCGTTTTTGAGTTATGAAATGTAAATCTGAGTTTTAGTAATTACTGTAAATAGGAAAAAGATAATTTATCAAAGTAAGCTATGAAAATGACAACTAATATGTTTGATAATTAACATCATTCAGATAAAGTCATTAAAATAGTTTACAGAGAGGTGGAAGATTTTATTAATAATAATAATATTCAAGTGATTAAAGCAAGGATTCAACTTGAAATTAACAAACCAAATGAAAATAATGGAGTCATATGCAATGTTATTATAAATAATATAGGAAGGTTTAATCAATTATGCATTAACAATAATGGTGGACATCTCGAATATCTTTCATAAGGTATTATTTATAAATTCTCTTAAATAAATCTTTGTTTTCTGTTTTGTATAGGTGTATATATTTGGACTTTTTCTTCCTTACTGAGAACCACTTTAATAACTTTATATGAAAAATGTCAATTATCAAACATATTAGTTGTCATTTTCATAGCTTACTTTAATAAATTATCTTCATATTTACAGTAGTTACTAAAACTAAGATTCACAACATTTCATTACTCAAAAACGGTACAAGGTAGGGGTTACAATTATATTTTTGAAATAAAAAAAAGACCATTCCAAAAATGTGAGAATATACAGGGTGTCCCATTCAAAACAAAACTATTATTTTTGTATCCACTTAAATTTGCACGCTACTGAACTTTTGATAGAATACTGAAAAAATTCAGCTGAATTATGTATTTCAATTCAAAAATTATCTTTTTAAAAAGAATTTTATTATATTTATTACAAGTTTACTGTCAGAGGATTAAACAAAGAATGAGAATTTTATAATAGAAAAGTAACTATAGTTAAAATAATACCCTTCTTGGTGTGCGTCATCGATTGTGACGTATATCCGGGTTTTCGGCATGTAGTTTATTTTATTTGCTATTTTGACATATAGCTAACCTTAAATTTGATAAATAGGACTATCAGGATTGAATTTAGCCAAATTCGAAAAGGCTATGCAATTAATAATTACCAGCTTCTTTTTCTAACTGAAAATACTTGAGAACTTTCAAAATACTAATGTTTTTCCGTGTATTAATGCATATTTTTGTATTATTCATATAAATAAAACAATAAGATTAATATTCACTTTTCATAAATAATAATTGACTGTAAGCAACAAAGTACACACCTGACAAGAACTGTCAGTGTGACAGTCGAAAAAGACGTAAGACACATTGCCGCTACGAAAGTTACGCCTTCATAGTATTTCAACCTCGCGATTGATAGGTTTCGCTGGCGCGTAATCTAAACATCAACCAATCAAATTTTTCTAAGTCAAAGATTAGGGTTAACGTTTGTAAAACATTCAATTGGTTCATTATTGTGATATTTTTATTAGGATTAATCATAGACCTGCCTTTTTTTTCCATTTCTTCCTACGTAATGTGATAGAAGGAGATTAACAATCGATGACGCACACCAAGAAGGGTATTATTTCAACTATAGTAACGTTGACTTGATAAGATAACCAATTCCTAGGATGACATATGGGTGTGCTAATGTAGGCAGAAGTGTTACATGTAACTGCTGTAACCAAACAACTATTATATAAGACTTTTTTTTCTAAAAGTGATAATAACGATAATAGGGGGTGGGTAATTTATAATGAATAACCCTGTACGTGGGCAACACTTATTACATTGCTATCAGATATTTTTTTAGATTCTCCTATTTCTCATTAAATTATTACGGAAAATACTTTTGGATGATTTCACATATTAGAAAATCAACTAAAATATTTGTTTATTTTACAATTTATATTAAAAAAGATAGAACGTGTCGCGGAACACACGGTAGGAACTTTAGTTCCTTTCAAGCAAAAGTTATGTAATACATCTGACGTTATAGATAAACAATTTGCACATTCTTTAGTGGTTGAGTAGTAAGCACACCAGACTCTCACGCGGTAGACCCGGGTTCGATTCCCCGTGAGAAATTTTTTTTATTGTTAATTTTATTTTTAAATAATCATTCTGCTTGATATCAATAACGACAACAGGTAGACGTTTGAAATATTTAGCAGAATATTCATTATTATAGATAATGGTGCGTTACCCTTCATGAGGGAGTACGACTGGCAACATCTACTTATAACAGCATCGTATATGTAAAAAAGGAAACCGTAGCATTATACAAATTGGACATTCAAGAACTGTACGTTTACCACAAAATTAGTGGAAACATAAAATTGAATTGTTAAATTTTTAATTTGAAGTTATATAACAGTTTATAGAAATTTTTGACTAAGACTAAGGTGCCTATTCTGTAACTTGTCGTTATGCAACGACGTCGTTACGGTAACGATAATTTTTCAAAGTTAGATTCTGTAATAATGTCGTTACGTTAAAATCTAGGGACAAAACATAACGATAATATTTTCACAATTTTATAAAGGTTGGTATAATTTTTGACATCTGTAGCTGTTTTGTTAGGTTAGGAAAGGATTTTTGATTTACATTCACGTAACTTTTATTATGGAAAAGGACAAAGTCAAAAGTCGGTCCATTAAGACAACAAAGTCACAATATATAATGTATTTGGATAAATTGAGTACGAATGAAGCCTTCGGGGACAACAAATTGATCGGCTAACGTTAGATTGTGATGACCCATTTTAATAATCTACACTCACAGATTTTTGATAACTCCCATGAGCTAAGAAATGAATGGTTGTGAAAAAACTAACTATGGGAGATGTTTTAGTATTACGACTACCATGATTCAAATAAGGCAATAAGTCCTGGAATGATTCATAAGCAGCTTCACTGTTTACTCGATACATCTGCCGGAACACTTTCTCAGGCAACTCAAATAGGTTACTTTGTTCTCTTAAGACACGGACATTAGTCCTTCGTGTCTGTCTAAAAATAATACATGTGTATAGTTTAGATTATTTTTCAACCCTTATATGAATTTACCTTCCATTCAAATCATCCAAAACAATACGTAGCCGTTGATCCATTTTAAATAAAATATGATCTTTGTATAAGGAAAAATGTTTTTAAGATATTGAAAAAAAAACACAACAAACTTCTCAACCAAAGACTTGCTAACCCGATTACGAATGCTGCATAGCTGACGTTCGTCAACGACATAATATCAGCCATTTTGTCGTTATCTAACAGCGGTCGTTACGATACTGAATATATAAAGTCGTTCAGTAACGATAATCGTCCACGAACGACATCGTTACTAATTACAGAATAGGTCCCTAAGGAGGCACAATCACGCAAGCAAGGCACATAACGAAGCAACGTAACATAACGTAGCGTAACGTAACGCGTAACGGTCAGATCTTTTGCGTCGCGACCCCTGGTCGCTCAAACATAACCTGGCGTAAAGAACTAAAGTTCCAATAACTACTACAGTTGTCAGAACCAAACATGAGCCCCGGAAAAAATGCGAACTAAAATAAGGTCATCGCAAGCAACCAATCAAGAGCCAATGTTAACGATTGTCCATTAGTAATTGTTAAATATAATCGAAATAATATGACCGAGTGATTTCATCAACTTACATCATTTTATTCATTCTGTATCAGTGTTGTCAATGCGAGGATGATTATCCGATTTTTAGACAATTTCACTTATTTAGATCCAATAGTTTTTCGAATATTTTGTAGGAGGGATATATAAAATGGCTATTGTTTTGGGGTATTTTCCATATTGACTGGGGTCTAAGACTTTATTTAGATGACCAATGTGTCCTTTTGGTAATTTTGACAAATTCTGATAATTTGAATAGTAAATTCGGGTAATTTTTATTTTTGCATCGGCAACACTGGACTATAACCAGTTCATATTTTGTTGCTTTGCATAGAAACTTGACCCGCCTTTTTCATGACATTGATACAGTCGTATAATTTGAAAATATAGACATTTTGGGCTGATGGTAGTTTTATTTTTGGTCCAATATAAATTTTTTTATTAATATTTAGAGTTACATTTTTAGCAAGTTTGACTTTGTTTACATATCTTTTAACAGTTGACATTTATGGTATCGATATTTGGTTATCGATTCAAAATATCGAATTGTTACTACAAAAATACAACTACAGCGACATGAACACGCCCACCAGGGCTCACGTTTGCTTCTGTCAACTGTAGCTCTCTTTTATCTATGAATAAAATTAGGCATGCGCCAGAGTTACTTTCTGCTTGAGAGCGCCAATAATGTCAAATTATGAAAGCTCGCGGGGAACATCAACTTTGCGGTTAGATTTGAGTGTGCAAAAGCCTACTTTGGGTAGTGATCGTAGGAAAATATTTTTGTACTTCCCAAAAACTTTCTCTGGAATTATAACGAAATCCATAATAATCTGCGTTAATGATATTCAAGACAACTCAACACACACTTATATCAAGAAGTTATAAGCAAGTTACCATAACTTTCGGTTGCTTCCTTGAGAAATGTATAGTAGGACTATAACTGGTTGGGTGTGCCCGTAAAGTTAGCCAGAACAGATTATTACGGTCGTCGAGACCCCGGTGGTCTTCAGAACCTCGTACTGGGGGCTGCTTGTTTGTTACATGATACGGTAACGTAACGTCGAAATGCAATTCGGTCAACACCAAAGTTTTCGGGTTGAAATGGAATTATATTAGGTACTTATTTCGGATATTATTTCAACCACCACGCGAACAAGAATGGTTTTCACAACAGAAACAGTAGTTTGGGAGATAAAACTGTGTGGAAACTATCTAAACATCTATCTATGAGCGTATTATGAATATTTTAAAAGGGGGTAATCTATTTCCTTGCATCATTGGCGTGAGATAAAATTTTCATGGAGGATTCAGTTATTTATCAAAATAAACTGATAATAATATGGAATATCCTACAGATTTTACAGGTGATGACTTTTTGCGGTACATTCGGTAAAATCGAAAAATTTCGATGACTATATACCGGGTGTTCCAAGTTATCGTATGCAGGCAATATCTCGCTTATTTGACAAGATAATTAATAAATAAAAAAACTGCATTGAATGGCATTAAAGTACCCTCCTAATTGCTCATGAAAATATGTTAACATTTGACAGCCCTGTGGTAGCTACCCCTCACTTTTATTTTCAAATGACACCCCCTGTATATTGTCATTAAAAATTGCGTATCGTTCTATTTGGAAGACAACGATAGCACATATACTTTGGCAAGTTTATCTGAAGCCGTGAAAGGAATGCAGTCGAAAACATTCGACATTGCCACATTTAACTATGAAAAAACTGAAGTGTTAACTATGTAGTGATAATAATTAGAAAAGGGTCTTTTTATTATTTAAAATATTAAAAATATGATTGAACGTTAATTTTATAATGTGTTTGCTTCCTTGGATTTATTCTATTTAGAGTATTTTTTCAATTTATGAATATTTAAAATAACACTTTTCCAAATTTGTTATGGGCTTTTTGAAGCTCTGGCATCGTTGTACGAAAACCATAATGACCACATCCTCCGAATTACATAATTGGTGATTTGTATCGACCAGCTGACTTCTTATTGGCAAGCGCGTGCGTGATATCTTCCCTCTCACTTCGTCATTTGACTGATATTGATTATCCAGTGGCGTTGGTATTGACAGTTACCTTTGTATTTTCAGTTTTACTTGGTAAAATAGGTACCGTACGCCATTTGTACGTTTGGCAGATAGGCGTCATGTTTTTCCTCGCCTCTTACCGAATCCCCGTAGCTTCAGATAAACTTGCCAAACTATACTTGGTACTTTTTTCAATTAATATTAACCGCGAAATACAATGAAGACAAAAAAGTCTGTGTGGGAGCAGTTTAGAATGTTTCTGGACGCACGTAATTATACGTTAAAAAAGGATACTTCTGAACAAGTTATAGCAAAAATTCTTGAAGATTATGGCTTAAACATGAAAAAAAGAGATGGAACTAATTATACTGTAGCTAGTGTGAAAACACTTTGGAATACGACTGCTGAAATGGTTCAGGGAAATTTTTTCTAGAATTTAACATCAAAATTAATCCATTTAAAGATATTACCTATAAATTAGCTAGATTGGCCAGAGATACAAAACGTAAAAAGCTTCAGGCTGAACCTGAAACCAGAAAAAGAAGTTCTAACGCGTTTACCAAAGAAGAATTAATGGAAATGGTAGAAAGCTATTCTGAAGATAGTCCTAATGGGTCACAAAAAAAGTTTTTTTAATTATGTTCGTTCGAATTAGCATGGCGTGGAAATGAAGCTGCTAATTGTTATATTAGTTACTTTAAAAATAATATGATGATAAAGGTAATTTTACTGACAGGGTAGAATATAATCCAATCTTTTCCAAAACGACACAAAGAGGATCAAAAGCTTTATCTGGCAGTAAGTGGCTGGTAAGAAATAATGCTAACAACAATTTGTGTCCCGTTCGTTTATTTTTGAAAATTATTGAAAAAAGAGAATCCAATCCTTATCTAACGACAACAAGATTATTTTTAACAGTACATCCAAATTGGGAGAAAGGAATATGGTACAAAATTCACCTTTGGGAATTAATACAATTTCAAAGTGGACGAAAATATCGGCAGAATCAATTGGTATAGACACAAAAAAAATAAAAATAACCAATCATTCACATAGAGCTTCTGCAATATCTGCATTAGCAAAAGAAGAAGTTGGTGAACTAGAAGTAATTAAGCTTACAGGACATTCTTCTGCCCATTCTTTAAAACCATAATTACAATTAAATGAAGAACACCATTTCCAACTTATAGAGAACCTTCGAGAAAATAAAAATAAAGAAAAGGAATCCTCAGTTTCTAACTTAAATTCATCACAGGTTATGATGCAAAACAATCCCCAAAATAATGCTACAACGTACAATTATAATAATTGTACTTTTTACATAAATAAGTAATTTTTTTTTCATAATGTTTTGGTTCATATAATTGAAGTTTGCAATAAATAAAACGTTTAATTATATGATTTTTAAGTTTTTCTCTCGTGAAATAGTCATGTCGAATACCACTTAATTAAAAATTTTGTAAGGTACATTTTTCTCTTGTCGTATTCAAGTTTGTTGCTTTTAGGTATTTTTGCTCATAACATTAAATCCAAAAAATGTCATTCGCAAAATTGCCAAGCAACAAACTTTCATGACAATCGAAAAATTATGCCGATTATTTTTTTCACTTGTCAAAATCTGACATTTTGGTGGTTTTAACCAATAGCAATACATTATTCTAGCCAATCATTCGGTATTATACTGATAATTCTGCTTCCTCATCGATAAAACCTTGTTTACATCGAAACGTCAAAATTTTACTTTGAATTTGTCATTATTGACAACTAAAAGTGCTTCGAAGTTTATTGAAAAATGAACACAAACCGATTGAGTGCCATCACCCAAGAGAATATTGAACATTCAGGTTATACAAAATTTTAAATTATTGAAAAAAATAATCTTCCCAAATACAACTCGCTCTTCAAATTTTATCTCATAATTTTTTATTTTCATCACTCAAACTTGTTTATTTGAGGCAAAAACATTCAAACAAACCGAATTTAGATAAAATCCCTCGTCCTAACGGACTCGTGATTTTATCAATCGGTTTGTTTTCATATTTTTGCCAAATAAACAAGTTTTCGTGGAAAAGAAAACATTATCGATAAAATTTGAAGCACTCGTGGTATTACCTTTGACAATCCCATTCATGTATAATAATTCCCATTTGTGAATACAAAAATCGTAGTTTGCTGTCGGCTAAATAGGAAGGAAGAGAGTTTGCAAGTGGATAAAAATATCGGATAAATTACGTTACCGTAGCAACCCTAGCATTTACCAAGCAATGCACGTCAATTTGACAATTATAAATGTCAAAAACAGAATGAATTAAACAGCATATAACAATTTCAAAAAGTATGTCGAGATTTGGAAATATTTGCAAGGCAGAAATAGTAAGGGAGATTGAAAAATCAACTCCAGAAAATACCAAGAAAACTCATTCCTCCATATGGAATCAATTTAATTTAATTTAGTTTAATTGAATGGAGTTTTTTATTTATGGGATTGTCTTACCAAATACCACGCGAGCTCAGATTTAGCAGGATATTTTTTCCGGTGGTTTTCTCATGCTTACTTTCATTGGCAATTCAACTCGATCGTATTCGAAAACAACCACAAAAAATATCCGGCTAAATCTGAGCTCTTGTGGTATTACCCCCGATAAATTAACTCCAATGTTAAAATGTCATATACCTGGAAATGTTATTGTCACTTTGACATCGATAAGAAAGGTGCATCCTTTTTTATCGCGATAAAAACTCCTGTTCCTCAATATCTAGTAAGCGGACGTCACTTTTACACAATGACAATGAGTCGCAAATTTGGTTACTTATAATTTCAATATTCTGTCGTTAATTTATCTTGCCAAAAAACACTCGAGCTTTTCTTTTATCGGATAAATTTCTCTTTAACTCAAAGTTTTGCCAATCACTAAATTTGCTCGAAAAACTGACATTAGATAAAATCGCTCCACCTTCGGTGTCGCGATTTTATCATGTCAGTTTTTCTCGTAAAATTTGTGATTGGCAAAACTGTTTCGTAAATTTATCCGATAAAAAAAAAGCTCTTGTGTTTTTACTGTTGACAAAAATTTCACTCTCATGGTATTATATATGACAATATACAGGGGGTGCCATTTGAAAATGAAAAGTGAGAGGTAGCTACCACAGGGCTGTCAAATGTAAAATATTTTTTATTAGCCATTAGGAGGGTGCTTTGAAGCCATTCAATGCACTTTTTTTATTTATTAATTATTTTGTTAAATAAGTCTGTATACGACAACTTGGGACACCCGGTTTTCTCTCGGTTACACACATTTGCCTATCTCTGTATATAAAGATATCATCAACCGAAATGGGTCACTGCAGTAATGTCAATCGTTAATACTTTTCGGTGTTCGCCCTATAGTAGCACACCATTTAAAACGCAATTTACAATGATTAATAACTTATGTACTTTACAACGATTAATTCGAACGTAATTTGGATAGACATATATCATAAATCATAGATATATCGATGAATTGATGTAAATACATATACAACGACATTGTATATTTCGAACTATAATTCGAAAATTATCAACAATTCCGTAAATTTAATGCTAAAAAGGAAACATAAATGTGAGGCATGCGATTGATAAATTAGTGAAATGGGGAATTAATGAAATATTAGGATGTATCTCATGAGCCGTTAGAGCTAGACTGTTGAAAATTTAAAGATGATGTATTTCTCCCACACAACAAACGTGATTTTTTTTTATTAGTTATTTAAAACGGCAACAGGTAGACTCTTGAAATATTCACAGAATATTGAGTTATATTATTCACTTATAAAAATAAGAATTGCATATAAATAAAATTAATATTCAAGGGTGGCAACATTGTTAATATAATTGACGTCAAAATTGACGGATTCGATTTTTTCAACAACTTTCTCTCACACACACGGAGAAATAAAGTGGAAAATATTTTCTATCTCGATACCAGCTAACATGAAAATGCGGTTTATTTACGGCGGAAAAGTGGTCGGGGTTATTTTTATAAAACATTTTTCCATCTAACGTCATTAGAATCTTCTCAAACTCCAATATAAACTGAAAGTAACGTCAATGGAATCATCATGTAACACAATCTAATGGAGAAGAAGAGGAAGTGAAAAGGAAAAAAAACGGGAAGATAGAGCATCAACCAATATACCGTATACATTGCTTCTACCTTATTCCATCAAAAATATCAAGGAAATTTCATATAGAAACGGAAAGTTTCTTTTACCAGGTGTAGTTTGAATTTTCTTTTACTTCTATATAAAAAATTTGAAGCAATATTCATTCATCATCAATGGCAATGGTCGCGTTCATCACAACGTAGCGCTACCGGAGCGATCATCAATTTCCTGCTGAACGCGTGTTTTGCTAACTGATCAGATTGACCGATGTGGTATCAGTCGCCATTTTTTCAATCAGAACTAAAATACGCTACACGCTACCGATTGATGATGAATTAACTGTCATTTATGACATATGTTGGAAAAATATTATAAATATCTTTGTTTGGAGATATTTTAGTTTGTATTTTAGTGAAAATGAGTGAGAGAAAATGGAGGAAAGTTATTATTTCCATAATAAATTGTATAGTTTGTCAGGAGATTCAACTCTTCATGGTATGCTCCAAAGTGGGGAGTTCAATTTATTGTAATTAAATCCCATTTTTTAATGGTTAGAAGTAATACCTAATTCATAATTGTCGTATATATCAAATAAAATAAGGTTGTTGTTTTGTTGTATTCATTGACATTTGACATATTATGTCGATGGTTTTATTAGCACGTTCAGCATAATAACGAACTGATGGATCACTCTAAAAATCGCTACCTGATCAACTTTGTTGGGATGAACGCGACCATTTTTATTCAAGTAATTTCATCTTGATAGGTAATTTTAAGTAGAAAATATGTTAAAAACAACCTCCTGGGTATACAAAATTATGTTGCACAAGTTTTTGTTGAACTACCTGAATTCTCAAAATATTTGAATTTGTCCATTTTTAATCTAGGTTAATAATAGAAAAAATTATCAGCCACTAACAGAGACATTCAACATCTCAGTTGGATAGAAGAAGCAATCATAGCCCATCAACTTCATAGCTGGTGGTGGAAAAAATTTATTTTGTTCTCGCTTGAGCAATGCTCGTGGTGCCTTGTAACATACAAAGACCATTTTAACCTTTTTTTATAACATTACTGCTTAAAACTTTGTTGCTATTCTCCCGTGTAACTGTAGAGCCTTATTCAGTCTTTACGACTATTTTTTGTACTCTAATAAAGTGCCCCACATTTCCTTTTTTCTGATCTATTCGTTATACCTCCGAGTAACATGTGAAATATCCCTTGTAAAACGAATTTAAATTACATCTACCGTTCTCTATCAAAAACCTGCGAGAGGGAAGTTTCATAAAGAAAACGGAAGTCGCTTTTTACCGTTCAGTTTGAACAAATAGCTCGGTCTTATTTAATAACTGCCTGATAAACTTTTACTGCTTTTTAAAAATGTTTAGTTAGGGGTAAAAAAAGTGGTTATGTGTTCTATATGTGCTAGATTTTCTCAAAAATATGAAGCAATCTTAAAAATGCCTGAAGTCTTTATTATTTGTTGTTTTCAGATTACTTCTGTGGAATTCTGTAAGCATCACGATCTTATAGTACAACCTCCTAGATACTTTTGATCAGTCTCATCAGAAGCCGCGAGAGGCCAATGGTTGGCACGTCCCCACTCGCCGTTCTCATTGGCTTCCTTTGAAGGGGACTTCAGCGGTTTTAATTGGCACAAGCCTGGCTTATTGGCACGTGCAAACGATCGAATCGGCAAACAGCGGCATGGTGTGGACGCGCCTTGATGCATCAAACAAAGAAAAGATTACTACTCCTCTGGAGAGGAAAACGCTTATGAAAATAAATTGAGCCGCTGGCATTGGCCCATCAGCACCGTTGAAAGTTGAAGAAATATTAAGATACCAACAGAATACGGAAGAAAGCGAAGAATCAGAAGAAGACAGAGAGACATCATGAATGGTCGATAAATAAACTTGAATTGAACAAAAACTTTATATCAACCTTTATTCATCATATTATCAACTTGGATCAATTTTTTTCTAAATTGTCTTTTATCCATATTAATCTGTATATAGCTTAAAATGAGGGGTGAGAAAGACATAACTCGAAAAGAAATGTCTTGAAAGAAGTAAAATCCATGACAGTCTAATCTTCAATCACATAATAAAGTCTGGAATAATTTCGGCAGTTTGTAAGCGCGCATACCAAGATATTTTTGAATCTGACATTAAAACGCATGAAATGGAAAAGAAACGTTTCAACGATAATGGATGAAGGATTCTCGTCTATTATAACAGAAACCGCAAAACAGTCGCCAAAAAATGTCTTCAAACCATCAATCTCAAATAATAAACATTTTCACTGTCCCTACCGGAAAAATTTCAGTACAGGATTAGTCTAAAATTAATCCTATAACAATAAAGTAAAATTTATGAAGACAAACCTTTTAGTGACAAAATTAACGATGAAAAAAATTACCCCCATGAAAGTAATTCCCCATTAAAATGGTTCATTTAAAAGGCTTTTATTTCGTTTTCGGTGTATTTAAACAAAATATTCATAGTTACCTTACGAGTAACACGCAATGCTACTTTCGAATACATAAATGGTCGTTGATCTGATAGTCATATAAAGTAATGGAAATTGTATCAATTAGGTGGATATATTAATCTTCAGCTCACATGACTCTGTCATTACGGTATCATTAATTAAATCCACGTCATATTGTTAACTTATTTTTTCATGCCTGGTAAGATTTCACTGTAATTAACAATTCAATAACAAAGGATTTCGTGATGGAGCAAAATTGATTGCATATCAATTGTAACAGATATTCCTAATATCCCTCTTAAATATCTATGGATGAAAGTAAATTATTTATTTGGGCGGGAGGTTTCGTCAAATATACCATCCTAATCACACTTATTCCAGTATTTGTCCCACCCAAAATCATCTCACAGTATCATCTAATCAGTCAAGCAGCCATTAAATCACTGAGCTCTTGTGTAATCAGTTCCAAAATAGTGTGGGAATGCTTAGACAAACTCAATGAACTGGGCGAGAGCAATATAGTCACTTTACTATGGATAATAATAATAATAATAATAATGTTTATTCATGAAAAGTAGAATCACAATACATAATTCAAAGAAAATAAACATAATTCCAGGACACACTGGAATAGAAGGATATGAAATAGCAGATGAACTAGCAAAGAGGAGAACTGAAATACCTTTCTGGGCCTGAACCCTTTTGCGGAATCAGTCCTAATGTAATATTGGAAGAAAAAGAAATAGAAATAGAAGATCTGGGGCCTATTTCACAAAGGTACAAGTGTTGTTGAAAATAATTGTGAGTAACAACCACTTGTTTTCACACGTTGCTACGCACAGGCATTTCATAAACAATCACAAAACTTCTTCGCAACAAGTTAAAATTGTCTGTAACAGTATTTATAGACAAGAAGAGAAAGAACTTGTAGGCAGCACTTGCTACATCTATGTTTACTTCAATGGAATTCATAAGCCAATCCAATAAAGGGTAACCAGAATGTCCTAGTGAAACTGCATTTACGATTGGACGTCAACCATTCCATTCTTTGAAAAATAGTACACTGTTTCTTAAAACTCGAGCATCATGCACGCTTCCTGGCCAATTAGCACTAACATGATATATTTCCAAATTTGGTCCGCAAACAATCATACAATTGATGGAGTGGTTTCCATTACGATCAACAAATGCAGGCTCATTTTCGGTTGGAGCATCTATTTTTACTAATGTCCCATCGACACATCCAATAACTTGGGGGAATTTTGCTATAGCAAAAAATCCTACAGAAACGTTAAAAATATTGTCAGGCCAACTAACGCATTGGGGATATTTAATTTGCTCTCCATCACCTGACCAGTGTAATGCTATACAAATCTGCATTTTTGTGGATAGTGCGTGAGACCGATCAGTTGGATGAAAAAGCATATGTCCAATATATTTAAAACTTGTCATCTATCTACCTTTTAAGTTAGGTAGAAGAACTTTAGTAGATAACAAGTTTCAGATGCAATTTTGTTGACTACACTAGGTAATAAAAGGTAAATTCATAGTTAATAACAAGTATTTTACTTGTAAAATTGTGAAAAATTTTCTGTTATTACAAAAATACACTTGTCGTTCTATGAAACGCGAGTAATTACATATTTTGCCAAACTTATTTAAATCTACTTGTTACTTACAAGCTTGTGTTTTTGTGAAATAGGCCTCTGATCATTGGGAAGATCTAGTAGGGATTATACAATCAAAGACTCTTCTGGGTGACTACAACCTGTTTAGATCAAATTAATGCATAAGTCAATTAAACCTGCGCTTCAACAGGAATCCTAATGGGATATTGTCACCTGAATGGGCACCTGAAAAAGCTCAAAATTGTGGATGAAGACGAACGCAGATTTTGTGGCATGGAAGAAGAAACCTCCCTCCACTTCAGAATCCTAGAGCACAGCACATGTGAGATAGTCCAGTCATTACGTCGGAAAAATCGGGAAATAAATGAAAATGAACCGAGAAAGCCAAATTTTGGATATTACGTGGGGGATGGCAAGAAAAGCTTAAGTTCAAATTGTCGACCAAAATAACCTTGTGCAATTTCCGCCATCTTAAAAAAACCCTTCAATTCAGTTTTTTCACCATAACTCGGTTCCCCGTTGAGATACGAAATTTCTTATGGAATACTTTTTTGTTGCTCTTCTCGCGATCTACAATTAAGGTCCCATGCATTTTTCACGTATCGATCGTCGTTTTCGAGATATCGATCAAAAATATCAAAAATTTGAGGAGAATTTTTTTTTTCGCTATTTACTTTTTTCTGGTGGAAGATATCGAAAAATGTTTGAATTAAAACTTGTAGAGCGTGTCCAGACCTACAAATTCGTTTTTTTTTTCCATTTCCGACAAAAATTACGACCTCCAGCGCGCCACAAAGTCGGCCCCAGCGCGCCCGACGCGTTTCCATGGCGCGTCATGGCGTCTCGCCATGGAGCACGTGACTATGCGACCGTTAGAGTTTGGGCGTGGGTCAGGTATGAAAGACCCTTTTTTCGTGTTCGTGCCGGAACATCTGCTCCTTATTCGTAGCATTCCAGGTCGATCCGGAGATGCTAGCTTGCGCGGGAAAGCTGTTCCTTATCGCTTTTTATGGTGGTCGTAAAGAGGACACGACGATGGATATTTTGCGATTCCATCGTTTCGCAAAATCAATGACGACAAGCAAGACGAATAATCTTTTACTGCTCCCACCAACGGAAAGTGCAGTCCGCCAACACGTTTTCCGGACATATTTACAAGTACAAACGTGGCTCGGAATTTTTAAAGATCCTCAAGAATGGGGTTGGCGACAAAGAAATAACGGGCTCGAACCAATTTGCACCACAGCCGCACCCGCTCCACCTGAACTTTTGAAACTCATTTCGTGCAAATGCAAAGGAAAGTGTGGAGCTGCTTGTGGCTACAGGAAAGCAGGAATCCATTGCTCCGTTATTTGCCTGCACTGCAGTGGACAGACATGTGACAATGTCGCCAGAGTCGAAATTTTATTCAAAGACGATCACGACGATGACGATGATTACGATTTTTCGACCGTCACAACATCATTTCCTGCGATTGAAGAGGTTTCACGACTATAAGAGTCTACGGAGGAGGAACTTGAACAGCAAGTACCATCCAAACGACGAAAAACGTGTGAAAAATATTACCACTTGTAATCTTTATGTTTGCTGCATAAAAATTATTTCATCAATAAATTTTATGTATTTGATTTCTAATTTGGCTGGTTTATGAATTTTTTTTGTATTGCAATAATTCCCTGAACCATTTTCCATCCATTTTGACGCGTGGATACAACCGAGCGAGCGGCTAAATGAAAACCGGGCACAGTTTCACTGACTTTGTGGCGCGCTAGAGGTCGTAATTTTTGTCGGAAATGAGAAATAAAAAAACGAATTTGTAGGTCTGGACACGCTCTACAAGTTTTATTTCAAACATTTTTCGATACCTTCCACCAGAAAAAAGTAAAAAGCGAAAAAAAAATTCTCCCCAAATTTTTGATATTTTTGATCGATATCTCGGAAACGACGATCGATACGTGAAAAATGCATGGGACCTTAATTGTAGATCGCAAAAGGAGCAACAAAAAAGTATTCAATAAAAAATTTCGTATCTCAACGGGGAACCGAGTTATGATGAAAAAACTGAATTGAAGGGTTTTTTCAAGATGGCGGAAATTGCACAAGGTTATTTTGGTTGACAATTTGAACTTAAGCTTTTCTAGCCACCCCCCACGTGATATCCAAAATTTGGCTTTCTCGGTTCATTTTCACTTTTAAATGTATATAATTACTGGACTAAGATTACTGGATAGAAAAGGATAATTTGCCTAAGTTGAAGCCTGCAGACATCCTAAAATTTCTCCGGGAAATAGGACTAAATGAGCTACTAGTTTCTGAGACTCTCCTCAGACACTAAGTAGAAGTGAGTGGGCACAATAGATCTCTTAGGTCAGGGAAATGTCACTCCAAAATACATACATACATCTAATCCTCAATCTTAATTCTTCCATAATCCTTATGGTATCACCTCAACCCATTAATCCAATCAAATTCATCACCAGACTTTTTTTCTGTTTCTCCATTCTACTTAACGAATTATAAAAAAAGCCGGCTTCATCAAGTTCGAAAGTTTCCGTTATTAACAAATCTGAATAGTGCTATATAATTCGAGGTAAATTATAGTAGAACTATTGACCCTATAATTATACAAAAGTCAAAGTTCAATGTGAAATACGTTGTGGTATTAGTTGTGAAGGAGAGCGAAAACAACCGCACGAAACCTCTGGGTAAAGTTTCTCCATCTCAACCAACTAACAGCAAGAAGTAAGAAAATTGCTTTTACTAAATTACAGTGGCGTGCCTAATAATAATTAATCAAAGAATGACAGTTTGATAT
>CAJUYH010001411.1:42289-82006 GCA_910591685.1 Galerucella tenella | reverse complement strand
TCTTCTTGTTTTTTTTTCTTTTTTATCATTCTATTTTTGCTTCCGTTTTTTTTTTCTTTTTCCAAACCCATACGTTTCTCCATACCTCTACCATGTGCACGACCCTCCAACCCTCCACTATCCTAACTTTTTTTTCTCGTCGTTCTCTCTCTTTTTTTTTTCGCCAACATCCTTGTATTCATATTTTTTACAATTCCTTCTCTCTCTTTCTCTCACACACTCGCTCTGGCTCTTCCCTTTTTACGGTGCTTTGATTTTTTTCATTAGCATCACATGCTTTTCAGAACATTCCCATATATGTATATATGAATTTGTATTAAATTGTGATTTTATATTTCTTTTTTTTGTTTTTCTTGTTTCTATATTAATATTTTGTCCTTTGTTGTTACGGATTGTTGAGGGTAAACAATTGAACGCAATAAATTGAATGAATGGATGAATATATATTATTTTTTTAATTGGTATCTTTATATAAAACATTGTCGGTAGTTTATTTTGTCATATGTAATTTGTAATTTCCCATACTGTGTACAATGGTATCGAAATGAATTTGAATTTTGATTTACAGCTGATTGACTTGACCTCTTAATCTAAATATATATATATATATGTATATATATAAATATATTTGTTTATATATATATTTACTTATTTATTTATTTATGTGAATAATGGACACATGAATAAATTTAAATTTTTATCGTTCACCCTGAAGGACGTCGCAATGAATTTTTGTTGACTCCGATGTGTGACCCAAGGCAAGGAAAACATTTTTATCAAACTGAACAAACATAAAATAACATTAAATAAATGTGTGAACAAAAAAAAAAAAAAAACATATCAAATTTCAAATAATGAAATGTTACCAAATTATACTTCACATTAATTGCAATTATAAACGATACAAATACAGCCATATAAATAAATATAAACAAAATATATAATTAAAAAAATTTGTTAATGAATAATATAATATATCAGAGAAAGTCCTTTGTATCCTTCAACCCATTTATATGTTGGCTAAGCGAAGCGTAATTCGTTGCATAATTAATCATAATCAATAGCGAGCCCAATGGAACCATGCGGAAATTCCTATGTCCTCAATATAAACATATACATAAATATATACCAACATATTGTATAATATGAAACATCATGATAACATATATGTACACAAAAATAAATAGAAACCATCCAGCCAAATTTGCCCAATATATACATATATATATTTTTTTCCCTCCACAGGCATTCAAAAGATAAAATTCATACCTATATATAATTGTACATGGACCCTTTTTATTTTACTTCTCTATTCCATTCCTCAATTTTACTTTATTCATTTCTTTTTTTCTTCTTTTTTTTTCTGTTCGTTTTAAAAATATCACTCTAATTTGTATACGCATACGACAACACGATACGTTGCTGGAATAATCCCCAATTCCAAATGCCCGCTAATTCCTCAAAGGATCCACCGAGAGAGAGCCACATCATTTAAAGCTCTCTTCTCCCTCGTTGCCATTCACCAGATTATATATATATATAATGGTTATATGAATATATACATTCGAAATATTACTGATGTTCGAGTATAATACGACAGTAATGATATACGAACTCGTATAACGTCACGCCACCAAGTCACGTGATTGCGGGAATAGGAGAGCCACCACTACAGCATCAATATTATCATCGCAATCGCAATACATGACGTTTGTCAAACGATGTCTAGTTAGGAAACGTATTCATTACAAATTACAAGGCTACATCCCTCGCTCATTGAATTTTATTTGTGATACAATCATATAAATGTACAAAGTCTTTCATGTTCGATTTGTTTTCTTCATGTTTATACACATATGTTATTTATTTGTATCTGCCTAGATTAGTATTATATATTATCTCATGGCTTCGTGCATAGAGATAAATCCGAGTGCGACATCTAACAGCGTCCAATATGTAACCATATGTATAATCCCTTTTAATATTCATTTTCATTTCAATAATTCGTTAGTTTTTATGGTTGTCTAAAAATTTTTTTTTCGTTTTTTTTTTTAATTTTGATACTGCATATCGCGAACATAGATCATTGTCTAATTAACTGTATGCAACATAATATTGTTGTCTTATACCTCTATGACTGACATAAATTTATTATTATCTGCAATTAATGAAAATATATTCAATGAATGTCACTATATTCACAGCCAAGCACAACCATAATTATCAACTACAAATGACTGTAAAATAATAAACCCTTAGAATCACAATAACACTATTACAAAACATTGTACAATATCGAAATATTTATCGTGTCAATTATTTTATTCAAATATATAAAATAAAAAATAAATAATACTCAATTGAAATTTTATACAATTGAAGATTAAATTGTAGAACACCCCATGTATATATATAAATAATATTTTATATTTTTGTTTTTGCGTATGCATATACATATATGAACTGAAAAGTATTAGAAGGGTGATGTAGGGTAACGGGTCGAATAATTTTAATGAATCCCCAACGTGTCACAGCATCATGCGTATATGAATAAATTATTCATCGCTCGGTCGTTTGAACCATTTTCCACTCGCTTAAGTTATAATATATTGTATACATGTTTATGTATATATTCATATGTGTATAAATAAATATATATATATATATATATATATGTGACGAGAACATTTTCGCTGTTAACTAAATACAGTAAGATATAAAATACTTTTTTTTTCCAGCTATGACTTTTGATCCTTCAACCACTCCTATCACCACCCCTACAGCTCATTCGCTCCCTCATTTTCTATCTCAAAGCGAACAATCATGGGCCATTGGCCCGCGGGTCATGCGTGTCACGTCATCGCGTCATATCGTATCAGTTGACGTGAGAGTGAAAAGCAAAGTTGGGAATAATATGCAAATGCAAAATGTTGTCAAGAACATTTAGGAATATTCTATATACACACACACACACACACAAAACACTTTATTTATACGTGTGGATATATAAACTCGGTCAACTGTTAAATATAGTACACTATTATTTTTATAAATGATGAAGAGGACAAATAAAAAGAAATAAATGATATAAATAAAACAATAATTGTATATAACCTATAAATGGCAATTATTAGTTGGACAATTATTAATTTATTGTCTTTTATTAAATTGTGTATTTTCTGTCGCATCTCAACTGGTGCTCCTGCCAATTATATCGGTGTCTCATATTAATTAGTGAGTTGGATCAATTAATTTAATACGCAGTGTCGGGCGATGACGACGACAACGACGACAGCGACGACGCCAATGATAATATTCGTTTGTCTATTGCAGTGTTTTCCATCATAAAATCGAGAAATTTTGTAAGCTACTAATTAAAGTCTTAAAGCGATGGTATAAGTCAATTGTGGATTGTGAGGAGGAGTATAAAATTGGAAATGTATATCTACAGTATTGGAAAAAATATAGAGAAAAGGAGAGAGAGAAAGATAAAGAACAGTGGACAATTTTATATCGATGGAGTAAACTTTTGAGTTGAGTAATTGAAGTTACTTTGAACGAAAAATAAAGAAGTCAAAGGAAAATAAAAAGAAAAAATGTAAAAGTATATAAATCAATATATAGATGTATTAATAAAGAATTGTAATGAAATTTTTTCTCTTTATTGTTAATGAATAGAAGTAATAAACGGGAGAATATAATGAATGTCCTGATGGCGTCAAATAAATAATGAAGCATAAAAAAAAATGATAATAATGTTTGACGAAAAAGGAATAATAGAGAAATGAAAAAAAAAAAACAATATTGAAATGACATTATCTAAGTTACATAGGTTTAATATCTTCAACTTTACCGCCATTGTCCACCGTCATATCTTCATTGATGTCTATTCACTACGGGTGAATTTAACGAACCGATGGAGATCACGATAAACGATAATATTCCCCAGATGGTCGATCTTTACCTTGCGATGTCGACATTACAAGTCAACAAAACCTGCATACATATGTCCCTTTGCATAAACGAGAATAAAAAATAAGTATATACAGGCAAATGATCAACTGATATGAATAAAAAAAAAAAAAGGCAAGAAAAATAAATAACAAAATAAAATAAAAATAAATGGAAAAATGTTTAAATACAATAATAAAGTGAATTAAAAATTAAATATTGCAATTATAAAATATATGTTTAATTTTTTTTTATCTTTACTTGTCATACTGTATTTCACATTCATTTTTTATTCTCCACTTTCACATGTATATATATATGAAAGCCACTTTCATTCTCGTTTTATATACCACCCTTTTTCCCATACTTATATTTAATAGATGTGTTCATCGTGCAGTCTACCACGTTATCTATTATTTGTCTTGCACTCCAGCTGCGGCATATAAAACGCCTTGTCATAATCATCATGTCCGCTGTTATAACTGATATTCTTGTCCAATTATTTCTTTTTATTCTTCTTCCATCTCCATTTTCCCTTTGGCTTTCTTTCTTTTCTTTTTTTTTCTTTCTTTGTCCAATTTCACCCTCGCAAACACATACATATATTTACCACAATTGTCCACTGTCAAACTGTCATTACAATCCATTGCATCAAATGTATAACTAAATAATAATTGTCATGGCAATTTAATTGAATTAAAAAAGTATATAAAGTAATACCAAAGGAGAAAATTGTTTTCTGTCATTATCCTCATCAGTCTCCACTAACCTTTACACCAACATATATCTATACATATTCACTAACCTAATTTCAATTAATTCTATTTCGGTAGAAACGAGTCGAAATGATCAGCGGGCGGTATGTGATCAATGATCAGTGGGTGTCCAGAGCCGGATCACAATCAATTCAATTACCAGTGAGCCAGACACGAAGTGAAGACTGAACGATCGTATAGAAAAAAAAAAAAAAAAAAAAAGAACAAAATAAACAAAACAAAAAAAAAAGACGTTCCGTCAACAACGACAATAAGGCCGATGTGGGTATACATTTGGAAATGCAATGCGGAAGAAAATAGTAACGGGTGGTAAATGTGTATCGCTTGAAGTGAGATAAAAAAGTGAATAAATATAGATAAGACCATCAATAATTACGCATTGTCAAACATAACAAACTGACTATGTAATGGTTGAACAGACTGGATAGTCACATTATAAACATATGTCTCAACATGTTTATGTGTCCAATGTGACTATCAACTTGACGTCTTGTCCAACCCATCATTTCAACTCTATATTACATTTCTTGATCTAGACTCTATATGTATATTCAACCCTAATACATACCTAAAACCTCGCCACCTCATTCCATCCCCTATTTCATATAGGATGTGCGTGCGTGTGTGTGGGTAGGTGAACGTGGGTTCAGTGTATTTCCTGAATACCCACGTGACACTGGGGTTGGATCACCTAAAACTACAGGCGGTCTCAACTTATTGCCATCCGAACAACGAATTCCCAACACAACCAGCCATCCTGCGACTCGCTGGCGTCACACCTATGTACACATATAGTTAAGGAGAAGATAGCGAGTGCGCAAGGGACAATATATATACATATATATATATATGCTGGTGGTGTGAACTACAGAGGAACACCCGCAGTCGTTGGACACGTCTGAGTAGTATTTATGGCTTTTCTCACTGCGTTCAACGTCGACTGCGTCATTGGTTGCGCAAGTCGATCGATCGTTTAAGTCTTGAAGAAAAGGCGAAAAAAAAAAAAACGGCCGGAAACAAAAAAAAAAATAATGAATATAATAAAATATGTATGGGTGTAATTATTATTCTATTATTGATTGTTTATTATTAATATATACGTATATTGATTTAGTTACTATGAGAATATATAAATATTGTGGTGTATATAGCTGGTGAATGATTATTAGAATGATAAATCATGTATGATAAAGACTCATGTCATTGGAAATATTTCATAAATGTATATATTTAAGACTGTGTAATGTGAATAAAAAATATATATATATATATATATGTATATGTGTTTGTAGGGTTCGCAGAGAAGAGGCAAAATATAATCTGTAACAAGCAGCATATGGCAGCATACTTTACACAAACACGCAACTCGGAATATAACGCGTTATCTATATCTGAAGATAAACACAACCAGATGCTTCGTCACGTCGTAATCGACACAATTTTTCTTTTTTTTTTTTTCATATTCCCCCTCACCTCCCACCCGGTTTCTGACTGATTTATTTGCTCTTTTTTAGATCATTTTATCTTTACATACAACTATCGACCTGCCAATATACATTACAAGAAATATTTTCATCATTTATATTTGTTAATATTATTTACTTTGTATTATATTCACATTAGGTGAATAAATACACAAATCAATATACCAATGTTTTACTGTCACGTTCATTCATCATTATACATCATCTGAAACTTGATATACGTAAAGGTGTATGGGTTTGATATATGTATATAGATCTGTTTATATAATCAACTATATATATATATATATATATGTATATGCATATGTACAGTTTCAATAATAATCAGACGCAAGGACATATCAAGAAGGTATTTGCGCATGCTGTTGACAACCGATTAAACTATCAAGATACACTAACGCGCTATTGTCCTCACTTACTTCAATGGTATTCACCGAGAACGGGACTTCCCCTCCACCATTTGAATACAATAGACTCTAACCGAGGCGATTTTCAACTTCAAATTACTTAACTCTCGTCTTACCGCACCTTTGAACTCTCTATAGAAAATGGAAATGTGCCCTCTCAATAATCAACTGCAATAATAATTATACTTACATCTATATAATTGTTTATTTATTGAGTGAAGCAAAAAATTAAATATTTTGCTATTGTGTTGTGAATTAATTGTACGTATTTCCAATGAATGGAATAAAGGCGACAGTGGCGCCATCATTTATCATGTTGCCAATAGTAAATGTGAAGGTAATACACTACCAACTGGCGTTATTCCAAATATAAAATCACTGGAATATACGTATGATACTGTGATAATATCGGCAAATTGTTTACTGGTGATCAAGAAATTTGTGAAATGAAATAAAAATTGCGCGTATTTGTTGATGAAAAAAAAAGGACAAAAAATGAAGAAAGAAAACAATTAATTACGTAAATTTATTGCAAAGCCAATAGTCAGTGGCAGAATTTAACAAGAATGTAAATATTGAATTGCACTCGTCTAAAATGACAAGGCCATCATTGATGACATCATAAATATTCTATCTGCGCAGTAGATGGAGACGAATCAGATGTGAATTTACTGATGATACAAGTTTGCACCTACTATTGCCATGTAAAGTCCAACTGATGCACATTTCGCTCACGTCCCACTCTTAATATACCATTTGTCTAGATATCAATTGGTCAATTCTCATCTTATAAATATTACAGCAAGGTCACTAAATGGCAGTCTGTTGAGTTTATCCGCGTTAACTGGCCACATAATCAGTAGTGCAAGGACATTGATATAACGTAACATCTTTCTATAATACAAAATTTTTTTCTTTTATAACATATTAAGTATTTCAATAAATACGAAATAAACGTGATGGATTATTGGACAATATTTTTGGCAATAATAGTGGGTTTAATTGCCATTTATTATTTCTTCAAAGCAGATGATAAATTTGAAAAACATGGGATACCACACAGAAAACCATGGCCATTATTTGGAAATATGGCGAGCATTATATTCAGACGAAATACATTTGTGGAGCATATGGTGAATGTTTATCATATGAATAAAGACGCTAAGTATGTTGGATGCTATGATTTTTCTCAACCAGTCATAATGATACGTGATTTGGAATTGATAAAAAATATTGCGGTAAAAAATTTTGATCATTTTACGGATCATCGAGGTTTTACCGATCCGGATTTGGAGCCACTATTTGGTAACAATTTATTTTCATTGCGTGGCGATACGTGGCGGGGAATCAGAAATTTATTGACACCAGCATTCACCTCCAGTAAAATGAAGGCAATGTTTAAATTAATGTCAAAATGCGCCGAGACCTTTTCCAATTCACTCAATGAACAATGCGCAAATAAATCACTTGAATGCTATTCCAAAGATATCTTTACACGATACACCAATGATGCCATTGCTACATGTGCTTTTGGAATTGCTGTGGATTCAATGAAAGATCCAAATAATGAATTTTATGTTCTGGGCAGAAGAGCCACGAATTTTGAAGGAATCAAATCATTAAAATTCTTCGCTACCAGATCATTTCCAAAAATAACAAAATTTTTGGGTCTCAAACTAATTGACATTGAAGTGGAGAATTTTTTTTATAAATTGATACGTGACACAATAGCAACAAGAGACGCACAAGGAATTAATCGACCCGATATGATTCAATTGATGATGGAGACTAGAGGTAACAAAAGCGATTCAAAAACGCCTGAACTCACCATTGAGAGTATGACATCACAAGCATTTATATTTTTCTTTGGTGGATTTGATTCTACTGCGACATTTATGTGTTTTGTCGCACATCAATTGACAATATGTCCGGAAATCCAGAAAAAATTACAAATGGAAATTGACCAAGTGTTTGAAAGCTGCAATGGAGAACCAACATATGATGCAGTTAATAATATGGAATATCTTGATGCTGTTATCAATGAAACAATGAGATTGTATCCGGTGGGAGCGTTCATTGATAGACTGTGCACAAAATCATTTGAATTGCCGCCAGCATTGCCCGGAAGTAAACCATTGATGCTTAAACCCGGTGATAATGTTTGGTTTGGTGTATGGCCAATGCATCGTGATCCAAAATACTTTCCTGATCCTTCAACATTTAAACCTGAAAGATTTCTCGGTGAGGCTAAAGCCAATATGAATATAAATGCGTACATGCCATTTGGTGTTGGACCGAGGATGTGTATTGGTAATAGATTTGCATTGTTGGAAACAAAAATATTGTTTATCTATCTCTTATCAAAGTTTGATATAACACCTGGAAAGAAAATGATTCTACCGATGCGATTGAGCAAATCAACATTTAGTCTCATGGCTGAAGGTGGCTTTTGGGTAGATTTAAAACCAAGAAAAATAATTAATTAAATGATTTATTAATTTGTTTATTTGATTACTACAAATGGATCTTTGTTCTCCATTAATAATGCAAAATCATCGGTTAATTTTCTATTTTATAATAACAATGATTGTGATCATGATTTATCTAATCGCTCATAAGTATTTTTTTACTTTATAGTGAATGTCAATAATAAATATCAGTTTCCATGTTATCTACAAATATAAAACCATTAATTATTAGTTGTTTTGCTGTCTCCATCTATATCTGGATAAGTAATAAAGGGATTTGGTGCTGAATGTATTGCTGTGTCGATTTTTATAATATTGTATTCGATAAGGGGCAGGAATTCGTTATTAAATTTGCCATCAATGTCAAATACACGATCAATAGTAGAATTCAATTGATCAAGAAAATATTCATTATAATCTGCTGAATTATTTCTCCATATCTCAATACACTGATCAAATTTCTGTAACAAAAATCAAAACTGTACATCTATGCCATTGTTATAAATAATTTTTGCTTTGAAAATTTGTTTATTTATTACCTCACATTTCCACAATACTCCGAGATTTCGACAATTTTCAAACCAAGCATCGTCACAAAAGACCTTATAAAATAATATTAATAATTGTATAAATAAAAATCGTGCAAAAGTAGTATTTTACATATAAATATTGTCAGTTTGTCAATTTATAAATGTATCTATTTATATACTTTCCAACGAGGATCCAAATCATCCAAAGATCCCAGCGAAAGATGAACGACAACAAGAACAATCATCGCATTACACAATGTCAACATCACGATGAATATAAAAAAAGTTTTAGTGTGTTCTACTTTTCCAAAAGTAAATTAATAAATTGAATGTGGCACTCACGCACAAGTGAAATTGAGTGATGAATGTGTTTCATATTGTCAAAACTAAATATATAATTGTTGGCTGTCAGCCCCTGCCTATTTTATTTTATTACTTCATTTCATTCAAACTTTTATCAGTTGACATCCGGTTTGACAATCGAGTGCTAACAGACATTTCATATATATCTTATAATTATAAACACTCGCACACAATTAATTATATCTTTCATAAAACAGATACAGTTCACGTTTCACTCGGCTTTAACAACTTTAACGCTTAATCATACAAAAAATGAAGAAATAACAAAAAATAAAAACACACCACTAATATATAAATTGAAAGTGCAATATAAAAAATTTATTGTATAAAATTCTACAAAATATTTTTCTTCACAACAGTCCCACACTATAACTATAACAGATTAATAATTTTCAATATATTATCAGGATCCAATTATCGAACTGATCCATGTTGAATATGATGATACTCTGGAGAAAATATCCGGCCAACCTTTGCCACAGTCGGCAACCATTGACACTACACCAGCAAGTTGATTTTGAACAACAAGAGGACCACCACTATCCCCCTGAACAAACAAACAAAACAACATATTAAAAATAATTATTACAAAATTATAATAAAATAAGAAAACAACATTGATATAGTAAACTTACGCCGCAAACTCCATGGCCAACACCAGGCATAGTACACATTTGCTCAGAACGAATTGTTGTAGCAGAATACGAATTCAAGCATTGTGCATTCGAAATAACTGTTGTTTGAATGTATCGAAGAAATTGACTTGTTTTTTGTCCATCGTATGACAATAGTCCCCATCCTGCAACAGTACCTTGAACACCATTTGCCAAATAACCTGGGTACATCTTTGCTACTTTTTGATATGCATTCTCAGTGATACATTGCCGCAACTGTATTAAATAAATTCACCATTGAACAATTAATATATAATTAAATGACACCAATGTTTGTTTATTAATTTTCTATTCATGTAATAAATTTAATGAATTTCATTATATTTTCAATTACCGTAATGATGGCGAGATCGTGGTGATACATTGTCATTCGTCCCCTGTATCCCGGATGAACATCAAAACGTGCTATTGCATAACTATTTTGCATTTGCATTTGATCAGTGTTCCCTGTATTTACTCTCATCGACATTGCATTAACACCTTCTACACAATGTGCCGCTGTCAATACGTGACATCTTGATATAAGTGTACCACCACAGTAGTGTCCGTTATTATATTGTAAAGAAACAATCGACGGCCAATTAGTTATTGTTGATACATAATTACCACCAACAATTTTTGATGGCGGTGCACCTATAACAAATGTACAAAAATTAATTCTCATGCACAAATAAAACACATGATGAGATGATATGTAGAGCAATGATTTACTATTGATTTTGCTTTGGAGATTGAAATTTACCTTGGGTAAAATCACTGCATATGGCAATGAGAAGAATACAAATGATGAATAGATTGGTGTAAACTCCCATGGTAAATCTCGTTAGTAAAAATTCAATTGACACGGTAGATATGACCGAATGATTGTGATAAATAAAATTAATCCGATACTCCTTTTATACCCCCCTTTTATGTATTAATTAACTCATGTTGAAATAACGTAATTGTACATATTATTGTATGATAAGACAAAAATTATATTAATTTTTGGTAAATAATTATATGTTTTTTTGTTGTACATTTTTTTCATGTATATTAAAATTTGATTGCATACAACTTGTAATACATGAAAAAACATTATATAATTATATATATATATATGTATCGTTTTTTAAGATTGATGGCATTCATAATGTTTGTTTTGATGTACATATATCAGAAATTAATTATTAATAAACATCAGTACGCTTTCCAATCACGATACTTCAATAACATTGATGTATATTTTATCTATACTTTTATTCTAATAACATGACATTTTATCTTATAGCTTATTATTAATGTGGGAATTAGTGGGCAAGTTATAAAATACAAAATAATCATATTGCATTTACAAATATTCGTGAAGACTAATGTGACAATGCCAATGAGAATGTTGTGAATATTTGACAATAATGCAATTGAAAACATGCTTTTTTTTGTCTTTTTTCATTTTTTTTTATAGGGAGAAAACAATGGAATGTCAAATAAAATATCGCAGTGTATTTTTTGTCTATTCACTTTTTTTTGACGTAATTAATTCGTGATTTATATCGTTAATTAAATTTAACGAAAAATGTGTGATTGTTATACGGAGACATTTGCTGAGATGAAATCTCATGTGACAATTCAAGAACAAAATACAATTACAAGTCATCACAGTTGTTCACGTAATAATTCAACCATTCGTGATTTTAATGATGAAGATTTTAATGTAAAATCATTGACACACTGGAGTCCATATGATAAAAAAATGAAAAGTCCTTTGATAAATAGTTATGATATACGTGGTGAAGAGCCATCACAATTATCTATGAATTATTCCACCAGTCGCTCATCAAAAACCGTAATAATATCTCGATATAATTATTATCTAATTCTTCATTGACATAATTATTTTGTTTTTACAATCGTTATTAAATATAAATAATTTTTTATCATTGCACATGAATACACAGTACAAATTTGCAAATGAATATGACGTCATACACATTTATGACAGCGATGAAAGCAAATGTCACGATGATTATGCTTATGATAATAATGCTGATGATGATGATGATGATGATGATAATAATGATGAGGTTTTGAATAAAAGTAAATGGAAAGTTATACCAGAAAATCTCGGTCAAATTTTAAAAAATCGCAATGAAAAAAAACCTGATATTGAATGTACTCTTGCAATAATTAAGCCCCATGCAATGAAATATCGATTGCTAATTGAACAAACAATTCTTGACGAAGGCTTTGAGATTTGTCAAAAAAAAATTGTACATATGACACCTGAACAAACATCAGAGTTATTTATTGAGAAATATGGCGAAACATTTTTTCCAAATTTGGTAGCTAATATGTCTTCCGGTCCAATTGCCGCACTGATACTGGCGAAACATCGTGCAATTAACGATTGGCTAAAATTAATAGGCCCAGACGAAGTAACACTAAAATATAAAAAAAAAATATATATATATATATATATTTTTCCGACGTGATTGAAATAAAAATTCAATTCATTGAATTAACTTTTGTTCATCAGGTGACGAAAGCTAAATTATATTTTCCACATAGCATCAGAGCTAAGTATGGAACAGATGAACAATTTCATAATGCAGTTCATGGCAGTTGCACATATGCATTAGCTAAAATGGAAATTCACTTTTTTTTCCCCGATTGTATATCATCATTTTGCATTTTGATCTCTTCGATTATTAATAAAATAAGTATACAATAATATCATTCCATTCTTTACAGTCGTTCTCGAGCCAATATTGCCAACTAAACAAGTGGAAAAATATTTATGGATGAATATTAATCCCGTTCTTAAAAATGGAATTGCACTTGTAAGCTTACATACATAGCACACTATCAAATTAAAATATAAATTAATATATCAATCAATTGCATTCCAATTAATTTCATTTGATAATGATCAGTGTTGCAAAATCAAGCCAGAAGATCCAGTAATATGGCTGGCCGATTGGTTATTCAACAATAATCCTAACCAATCGCATGCGATATTCCATGAAAAAATTTAACTGAAGGTACCACCGCTAGAGGGAAAATGCCAGCAGCTCTTCTCGCACGCGATATTACTCATTTAAATATTTAAATTTATTATTCTCCCAGACATATCGTTTCATATGTATTGCAACATCAAGGTAACTTACAAATTGTTATAATGGAGTGTACGAGCATGAAATCACAAAATAGAACATTTCATCGTTACAAGTCCATTAATAAAACAACTACTCCTATATTGTACGATATTGAGGGTCATATTGCGATATTTGCAAAAAGTACTGAGACAATTACCATGTCTGTTCGCCAACTTATTCAATCAATGCCCCCAATTATTGTTGGACATATGGTCTATCAGCATGATAATTGGATCAATGTCGGTGCATTAATGACGGAACATTTAACAAAAAAGTTTGTACCACGTGCATTAAATTGGGTTAATAATATAAATCCATATTCATTGGAGTTGGAATATTATTTTGAAACTCGTATCAAGGGATACTCACGGCAATCAATTAATTCAACCGACATTCAGCTAGAAACTCTTCGGGGGACATCGATCGCTGAATGGGATGGATATCCTTATCATGTTCAATACGAATTTCGCTACAATATATCGTCAATGGCGAATAAAAATTATAAATGGTTGGCTTATCATAATGACAATGAGTATAAATTGCACGATGAAAAATTTAAAAATTATATTCAAGCAATTGTTAATTCACAGTCTGCAAAAATGGTTAATCCTATTTATGATGTTTATGAAGCTATGAATGCAGTTATGTTTTTGGTAGAGTAAAAATTATTGTCATTTTATCAATATTTCTATTTTTTCTTTTATACTGTGTAATAAACATTATTTTAAGCAATATGTGAGAAAGTTGTCATTAATAAATATGCAAAAGCATTAATATTTTTTGATAAATTGGCGGAGTTTTATTCATTTTATTTTCCATTATCCTAATTTTTTATTTTATATAAATTGCGATTTCTTACTTTTAAATACATGTAAATGGACGTGAAAATATTTACAAATAAAAATGACATTAAATAATAGTTAGGTTATGTAACAAATAAGTGCTATAAAAATATTAATTTACATATGAACATATTCCGTATTTTTTCTTCTTCTTTTATGAATGAATTCAAATTTTCATATAACAATCTTTTCATCTTATATTCTATTCATAGACAAAATAGGGAATTGTGTATTTTTCAACGTTACAAAAAACTAGCTAAATATATAATGAAATTTATATATATTTATATATATATATATAAATATATATATATATATAAACAAATTATTTACATTTAAGATACAGATTTAAAAATAATTATTAATATTATTAGTGGTGTTATTTTTGATAAATGAACGGCATAAATAACGTGGAAAAACAAAAATTCGTTCATAACGTTACATAATATATAGATATATTTTATCTGAAGTTCTTCACAGACTTTTTACATAATTCATTTTATCTTTCGCCTTTCATTTTTTTTATCTCGTTCAGACTTTAGTTGTCGCCAAGAGTTTGATGTAATGCGCTTTATGCGTAATCTCAAATTCTTGCGCCGGCAAAAAACATTGCGTTTGTATTTTTGGATGCCGTAATTTTTTCACTAAACTACGTACGATAAAAATAATTGTGACAAATAATGCGCATGATGCTACGGCCACTGCCATTATAATCATTTCCAAATTTTGGCGAAATGCCTGTACCTCAACGCAACGCGATCGTCCTTTATCAGAACTCACCTCAAAACCAACATGATCCACAATATCATCAAGACTCGCACATACTTTATACCGACCGGGCACAAGACCCGACATTGTATCAAATGCCAAAGTGCAATTTAGTTTTCTCCTATGCAATGGTAAATCACCAGCAAAAACAACAACAGACAATTCACACGCAGACGATTTCAATTCAACATGCGACGACAAACTCACATCAACATGAAGGAATCCCTGATTCGATACATTAACATGAACCCCAATAATACGATTCTGATTATTAAAATTCGTTATCGTTGCAATTGTCGATGTTGAATCGCGTATAATTGTTTCATCAGTTATTTCATCCCATCGTGAATGATTTTCATCCAATTTAATCACATCACTGCAACCCAATCCCAATGAAAAATCATCAAAATCCGATGGTACAAGGAGAACAACACAATAACGATATTTATGGCTAGCTTGAAGATTCATTGACGCAGGAATGGCAACAGGAAGTGAACACGGATCTCTCATAAGTCTCGAATCACAATGCAATGGGCTCGATTCAGTTTCAACTTCAGAGTCGCCAATAGCTTCATAAACAATTAATGTATCACACGTATAACTCTCTGTGCATGGCGCAACATTCCACAATAAATTTATTCCCGTTGTTTTTTCATATTGAAACTGCTTCAATGTTAATTGCGCGCCGGCTAATGGTACTTTAGTCATCATCGGTGGGGTCGGTTCACCACAAAGCAAACTCCCAGGTGATACTTGAGTTAATATTCCATTTTCAAGTGCTGGCGGTGTAGCACAAACTGCAGACAATTTATCCTCGTCATCCAACGTTGAATTACTCAACCAATTAGCAAAATCCAATAGTGTACAGTCACAATTCAATGGATTATCAGATAGTGACAATCGTTTCAATTTGAGTTTAGACGTTGGTACATCGCTCGACACCATTGTAATATCATTGTCATCCAATCGTAAATCCTGGAGACTTGTCAGTGGTACAACAAGATCCGCCGTGAATGAACGTAAAAAATTGTGCGTGAGATCGAGTGTTATTAGTTTCTCTAAATGCGCCAATGATGCGCTTGAAACAGCAACAATCCGATTGCTCGCAAGATCCAATCGCGTTAATGTTGATAAATGTTTGAACGAATGATCCTCAAGCACATCAATCTGTAAAATATTATTTATTCATTTGTCAACTGTAATACGACAATAAAAATAATAATATCAATATTATTCACAATTTTTTTTTTTATAGAATCACTTACCTGATTGTGACTGAGTATAAGAACTGTCAAATTTCTCAGTCCCATGAGTGCGCCTTGTTGTACATTAATAAGCTCATTCTCCGATACAGTGAGGAATCGCATTCGAGGCATAAGCGGCAGTAAATTGGGTCCCAAGGGCCCAATAAGCAAGTTACTCGACAAATCCAATTCCTCCAAGTTCTTCAAGCCACGCAATGCTGATAATGCCGATACACTCAAACGATTTCCACGCATCTTCAATGATCGCAGTTGTTTCAGTGGATTGAATGCCTGTGGCGACAATTGGGACAATAAATTGTCGCAAAGATCGAGGTATGTCAAGCTAGCGAGACCCTGCACATCAACGAACGCAAAAACAAACAAATAAGAAAAAATGATAAAAAATTATATATATATATACAGAAACTTGTTTTTAATCAAAAGAATTAATTGTGGGAACCAATGGTAATTATTGTTGTTCATTCTCTGTTGGAGTTGTACTGAATTAATATATCTTTCAGGTGGAATAAGATTGATTGGCCAATGGTACACGCGTTGATACTTTTATTGCGAGAATGGAATGAAAAAAATAAAAATAAATAAATAAATCGAAAAGAAAAAAAAAGGAAAAAAGGAAAATGATGCACGATGGAATCTTGCTTGGAGTAAAACCGAAAAAATGGCCTGAATAATATTAATCGTTCACCTTTCTTTATTTTCATCTTCTTCTTCTCCAACTTTTTATTATTTATTTATTTATTCATTTATTTATTGTTCTTTTTATCATACTTACTCGGAATGAATGAGCTTCCAATGTTTTCAATTTATTCCTTGACAAGTCGAGTCTGTCCAGTCCATTGAGATGCGCCAACGCGGCAGTGGGAACGGACTCAAGAAGATTGTTAGGTAGTCCAAGGGCCTGAAGTGGACGTGCCAATGCAGTAAATGCATTTTCATTTACGCGACGCAATTCACCAGTTGACACAACCAACCCATGCAGTGCAATATTTTCAAGAAATCGCGCTGGTAACGTTGATATTCCAGTCACAGTCACATCCAACAATGATATCATGCCTTTACGTCTACTCTTGAGATGTTTACAGATCGCCTGAATATCACATTCAAAACAATAAACAATTAAATATTATTTTACAATTGACAAGTAACACATAAATGTATTCAAATGGAATTGTCTCGATTGCTATTTGAAATGTTGCACATCGAAGTAAAAAAATTGCAACGATGAAAATGACAAATAGATATTCATGAAAAATATCTGTCAGCGAAAATAAAATTACTGCTCGTACTTTTATCGGCCGTTACACCTTTCTAAATAAATGTTTATTGCTGCTACCACGAATAATAATAAATATTTTATTGAACAAACCTGCAAGGCCGTTCTATCTCCAGTGCATCTCAATGTATGCGGAAAGTCGCATGAACATTCGACGCTGCCATTAGTGATATTGGGACACTCCCAAGGAGTTTCCATACTTTTAATTGATTCTCCATTTGACATTGTGGTGGTGGAGGAAGTGAATGCCACTGGGGACAATGTGCTTATGGCCATTTCCGTCTGTGTTTCATTTGATGACAATGTGGAAGTTGATGAAGAAGATGAAGAATAAAATTCTGTCGTCGTTGGTGACAATTGTGTCGTTGTACTTGATATTGATGTCACATTTTCATTTACAACATTTGAAATTGATGTTGTGATCATTAACGTCAACATCAACAACATTTGTCCAGTCTTCGGCATTCTAAAGTAAAGAAATCGGTGATTTTATACAGACAAATATATAAAGAGTACGTATATATGTGTACATACGTATATATATATATATATAGTAATATTAAAGATTGAAGAAATAATTTGTAGATGTGTGTGAAACCCAAAAATGACACAAAGAATGCAATCTTCTTTTGGGAGTCACATGCCACCATTCGTCTCACTCTCTCTCCCTTTTTCTCTCTTTTTTTTTTCTTCTTTTCTTTATGTGGTCTGTTTTCTTTCTTTTTTATCGTGTCACACGTCGAGAGCCGTGAAATTCTCTCGTGACAACGAGACAAAAATGCCGCGCGTGTTCGCGCGAACAAAATAAAGACAAGAGGCAATGATTTTATCCCGAGTGCGGAAGATCGATTGCGATCAATCAATGTCTGAGTACTCTTCCCACATCTTTCAGATGCCAATGAGTAAATTTAGGTTAGATATTGACAGGACTTGTGCTCTGATTCGTAAAAACTGTTGGGCGGTGAAGTTGGTGCAATTTTTTCTTTGTTTATCTTCACTTATATAGATATATACAGATATAATCGGAATAAATTTGTTGCAATTGAAACATTGCAATGTCAAATCATTATTACAATGAATTATGGCAAACGACATACAATAAATTGGAGGAATTACAAACATTTGATGATACTATTGAGGCGAATAAAACTCCCAAATCAATTGAATTAGCACTGTCACATATTTTACCAATATATTTGAGGTTAGCCAAACATTTAACGACTACTCACACATAATTTAACAATAATTCGGTATAATTTAATTTATCCAGATATCGAAATATCATCAAACGATTGATATGGTGTTACGATCAAATAATACAAAGACAAAAACGACAGTTTATCAAACGTTTGCTTGACTATTCCATTGGTCGAATGCTCGAATACAGAAGAGAAATCGTGAAACTCAATTGCTCAGAATACGTGTGGGTGTTTATAATGAATAAAGTTATTGACATTTCGAAAATAATTTATGTTATTTTTTTTATATGAAGATGGCCGGATGATTTGCTAATTAGAATGAAATGGACACCTGACGACATTGCAATATCGCCACCATTAAGTTACGTTTCAGATCGTCAAGAGGAATTGGACCTGCGACGTCAACTTATTGATGATTTAGTTAAGAAATCCGAATTGGAAAAAAAAACGGAGGAAACACAATCGACAAATCAAACCCCATCAATCAGCAATGTTGAATTATTGAATCGGACGTCATCGAAAATTAAAATACACCGTGATAGTGAAGAGATTTTCGTCAAAAACCCGTTAGAAGTTATTGAACTTGTTGATAGCAATGAAGACAAATTCCGCCGTGCAATTTTAATGATTCAAAGCCATGAAAGAGCAAGAGTTGGTCGAATAGCTGCAACTAAAGGTTTGCATACAAACAATTTCTCAAACTTTTATGAAGTATTTGCGTGAAATAATGTGAAATATTTTGTATTTTTAATATATGAATGATACTTTAACTTTCGTACTGTAACATAAAAAATATTATTTCTTAGCCAAAAACGATTATAACTACAATATGAAATTAAAAACGGGGAAAATCGATGTGAAAGTAGTGAGTATGGAAATGATGGAAAAAGCTGCAGTGACAATCCAACGACATTGGAGAGGATATATTGCGCGTAAGAATATTAAAAAATACTTTGATAGAATGGAGGAAGCGCTTGGAATGAAAATTCTGAGTGGGAAGAATAAAAGTGCGATAGAACAGGACGAAAAAAATATCAAACGGCGGCAGGATTTACAATTACAAGCGATGCTGCGCACTGAAGACACAATTAATCGCGAAGAAATCCAAGTAAAAAAAAAATCATAATGTAGAAATATTCAATTGCGAATTGAAGAGTATTTTGTTTGATAGATATATAAAAAAAAGAGTCCCATGCTGATAGAAGATATCACCGACGAAATTCATGAATGGTTCAATCTTTGGTACAATTCTCTTGGCCACTTTGGCATTTTTCCTACTGCAAAAGCTGGTGGGTCAATTTTAATAGCGACTGGTGAATGTCCCACACCCGAAGAATATTCTGCGAAAAAAAACAAACCGGGAGGAAAGAAAGAAAGTAAAAAAAAGAGGAAGAAGATGAAGAAAAAGGAGAAGAAGAAAAAGAAGGAGAAAAATGAAGATGAACGTTGGATCATGCCCGAATCAAGAGTTCGCCAGAATTTAGTCGATATAAAACGTGAATTCAAAGCAAACTGGAGTTTCAGAAATGATTCTGATGATTTGGAAGAGCGCGACCACTTGGATTTAATTCAAAGTGAAATTTATTACGAGCTCCAATTGAAAATGCGTGAAATTGTCGATGAATTTATGCGACTCGAATTGAATCAACTCAACATTGCATTGAAAAAAGACCATAAATATGATAAACCTAAATTCAAATTTCCTGGAATGAAACGCAGTATACCTACTTTATGATTATCTATAATAAGGAAAAATATTTATATTTATATTTATGATTTGTGTAATTTATTGAATTTTCAGAGAAGAAAAGGAGGCGAAAAAAAAGAAAAATGAAAAAGAAAAAGGCCAACATAGACGTGTCACAGGAAAAAATTGATGAGATGTTCAATGAATTAGTTTCAGCACGAATTATAAAAAATTATCCAGCAGTGAAACTCAATGAATGGATTGGCGATCTTTCATATCAAAATTACGAAGCTAAAAAAAATCTCCAATCTCATCAACATCGATTGGGCGAAATTAAACAGGCAATAATCGACTACTGCATTCTCCCATTGGGAAATAAAGATGTTCACGCTCTCGCGCCTCTTGTAAAGTAATTAATATAATTGACTTAACATTCCAATTATTCTCTCAACTTTCGTCATAATTATTTTTGTAAAAAAAAAATAATAATAATATCAACAGATCAGTGTGCATAGTCGGGTTACCGCACGCGGGAAAGTCATTTCTCGCTAATGCCATTTGCAACGAAATCGGCGCACTTCTATTTGACTTAACGCCATCAAATTTAAATGGCCAATATCACGGCAAAGCGAATGGACAAAAATTAATGAAGATGATAGGAATATTGGCGAGGCGATATCCGCCCGCCATTGTGAGGATTGACGGAGGCGAGAAACCTTGGTGGAAAAAATTACCACCGGGCGAACGATCGATGCGAAGATTGGCAAAATTGCTGCCGAAATTTATCAGATCAATCAAACGAGGCGATCAGGTAAATGATAATTATTCTCTCGATGACCTCAATTAAATGATGAAGAGGCCGGAATTAAACAGACGAAAAAAAAAAAAAAAAAAGAAGGCGGCGGCGGCGGCAATATGAAATTAATTTTATCTTCCAGATGTTTTGATGATATTTATATTAGTAATTACTATGACGTGTGGGCACATGGTATTTAATCTTGTAAAACCGTGGGCACACGACACATTTTTCATTTTCTTCATTCATTTTTATTTTTTATTTATTTATTTATTTTTACTTATTCCCGCGGATAATGTGATACCCACAAGTCTATAAGCGAGAACTTGTCGCGAGTCCTCACTTCCCACGCGCATTATGGCGTCGATAACCTGTCGGGCCACAGCGGGTGGCCTTGGACATATGTGCATACGTGTGCAATATTAAATTGAAAATAGCAATTACTCTTATTACTGTAACAATAATTATACCAAATCATAAAGCAAAAGAATCGAAAACACCAAAGAGAAACAAAAAAAAATTCGTCTACCAATCTCTTGTCTATTCTCCCACAAATTTATTTACCATTTCATTACTCAATATATTTCTAGATTCTTGTTTTGGGATTGGCATCGGAGCCGTGGAAATCAAAAAGAGGCTTCTACAAAGTCTACAATAAATTTATCATTCTCCCATCGACAGACTACAACACACTCTATCTATTCTACCAAAAGACACTAATGAATTATCACGGTGTTGATCGTAATTTTGACATATCATCATTGACAAAAGCAACTATTGGCTATCCATTAAATATAATACGTGAAGCAATAGAGAGAGTGTTAAATATCAAACGACAAATAATGCTAAAAATTCAACCGCTCTTACCTGAAGAGATCTTAACAGAATTAATTAAGTGGACAAGCCCTAAAGATAAAGTCACGCGGCAGCTCAAAATATTCGAGAATAAAACGCCATTGGGCAGAAAAAAATTAAAAATGATGAAGAAAAATAGCAAAAGTACTTCCAAATAAATGGAATACACGAAAAAATAAAAACGCTACAAAAAACACAGAAATATATTTAATATAATAAAATCTAATAAACAAAAGGGGGTTGAGGGCATTTCAGCCAATCAAACAAGTATAACTATAAAAATTTAATAACAAAATGCTGTCGAATGACAAAGAAAAATGGAAGATGAAAAAGAGTAGCAATGAAACAGAGAAGAGAAACTATGAAAAATCCACAAACATATTTGATATAATAAAAGAATATGAACGAGAAGAAACAAATCAATTCAAACAATCAAAGACCTTCAATAAACTTTCAGCACAAAATATATATATAAGATACAATGCCCTGATACAATCCTTCGAACCAGTTACTATATTAGTCGTGTTGTCCACAGTGAAGCGAGTTTTTGAGCGACTACACTCCAGCAAAAGATATATAAGTGCATCTCACAATCTCTCTGCACATCCTCCCTCTATTTCCTCCTCTTCTTCTTATTCTTCACTTTACTTCTCTTACCATATATATCCTTACCTCTACACGCGTTTGGCGCGTGCACTAACACACGACTTTTCTTCACTTCTTTCAAAGCAACACCAACCACCACCTTCTATTTATCTTTGGGGCTCTCTTTTTACTCCTCTTCTTGCAATTTTTCTCAACTTATATCTCCACTTTATCAAACTCTTTATATAAATATATCTCAAACGTTTAACACTGACATACTCCCACGCCGATACTTCTTCCCTCTTCTAATGACAGGCAATAGCATTGCGATTGGTATACCCAAATTTCACATCTACTTCTCATATCATTCAACAATTATATAATTATCTTAAACTCTTTGTTTTTCACTCAAATCCATAAATAATAATCCACGTCACATTCTCCACAAATTCATGTAAATAATCAATTTTACATTAAATAAAACAATATTAATGAACACAACGTATTGATAATTGCAACATTACACATTTAAAAGCACCAATAAACCGTTGTTTTTTTTGTTTTCTAATTGCAATTATATTTGATGAATAGATGATATTATTGTCAAACACAAATGGATTTCGCGGTTCCCAAAGTGGATAACGGATAATGTTAAAGGATGGTGGAACGTAACTAAACGTGTGTGCACACACCGGTCACTGTTGGACACCCTTCTCTCTTCCCTACCTCGTGTGTACTTCTCACATCTCTCTCTTACAAACACCAACTATCTCTTTTCTTCTTCTCGTCGACACATCTCTTCCCGCGCAACTCGCCTCCGCCTTGTCCACCTTCTTTTCTGTATATTTAATGTTTATATATATATATATATATATATATATAATTGTGTTTGTGCGTGTGTGTTTGTTGCCCCACCATAGCAATCATTGGTGGGCCCGATTCCTCTCTTTCTCTTTCGCTCTGTCCCACGTCGTCGTTTCCACATAGCATAGCCATGTATGGAACACCCGGGGAACGACGACGACGACGACTACGACGACGTTCTCTCCCGGCCCTTACGCCCACTTGACTCTCTTGACTCTCTATACGCAATCACCAACGCAGGTTTATACCAATCATTTTTTTTTCTTCTTCTTCATTCGTATTTTTATTTATTCTTCTGCGTTTTTTTTTCTATCCCACGAAATCTACCACTCGCTCTATCTCTTTACTCCTCTTCATGTTGAATCGCTGCGCGCTTTACACTTCAATTTGTACACTTTGAAACATTCGAAATCGTGGGAATAAATTTTGTGTGTGTATATTGAAAATAGAATCGGAGAAAAGTTGAAGTTTATTTTATTGATATGGCGAATAATTGATTTGAATTATTTTTATTTTGATTTAAATAAAATGTGACAGTGTGTCTGATATAATGAGAGAGATAAATAAAGAATGGATTTGTTGATATATGCGTATCGTATATACAATCACCTGTAACAAATTTATACAATTTATTTATTAGTATTGAATATATTTGTACGCAATTAATTGTATCTATGGTATATTCGGTAATATATTATATTGATATAGACTGATATATATTGTATTTATATCAGGAGCTAAGTTACGCGATGAAACATTTCGTCATCAGAGTTGTGGAGAGAAAAAAAATGCGGTTTGGAAAATAAATATAAATATTAAATAAATACGTGGGAGATCAGGAATATAATGAATGAAAAGGTGCGAGCGTGCGCGTGCGCTCGTTTATATCAATAGCGAGTGAAACAAAGATAAAAGAAAGAAAAAAATATAAATGGTGAATGAAAGTTTATATGCGCTAAAGAGTTGTATATATATTGCGCTTGTGTCTCTATTTCTCTCTTCCTCTCTCCCTGTCCCTCCTTCACGTTGGTCAACTCAATTTTCGGGCACGACGATGAAGATCGCGACTGAAGAAGGCGAACATCAGTGCCACCTTCTTTTCTGTTGGGGGCCAACACACCGCTATCTCCCTCATCCATTAACATCTCAGATTTATATAAATCTTATATAAGTATATTTGTTTATTTACTTGTATTACTTTTATACAAATAGATAATTCGTATTCCAACACTTTTTTTCTATCAATCCTTTTCACCATTTTTTATTTTACTCCACATCGATTTCTTCATTTTTTTTTTCCTATTCTTTTATCAACTGCGTGTTATCAGTTGGATTTTGAGAGAATTCTAATTCATTAATATCAACTTATCGTTTTTTTAATGATACGATTACGGGTGTGAAGTGGTAATAGATATATTTATTGGATAAATAAAATATATGTACATATATATTATTATTATTATTATTTTTTCATCCTTCCACCTATGAATAAGTATTAAATTATATCAAGATTGGATCTCGTGAATTGAGGCTTAATATCGAGTGGCACACGGCAGTCTGGATATATCTTTACGAGTCTCTTTCTCGTGTTCACTCGGACCAAGTCCGTTACGAAATCGCATAAAACCGGACCCCACACGCCCACGCGCGCGTGTCCAACGTCTCATTGGTTCCCCCTAATTTCAGCATGAAAGAAAGCGCACACCAATGCGTGTGCGTGTGTGTGCATGTGATCACTTCTCTCTCCTCAACACACGCGATAGTGTCGAAAAAAAAATAAGCTAATGACCTCGAGTTTCTTTTTTTATATATATTCACGCATGTGATATAGAAAAATTGAAAGAATTGGATAAATTATTATGGAAATAATCGCATTCAGTAACACGACGGGAACTTTAAAGGGGGGAAAAATAAAAAATTATATTAATTCCACGCGTTTATTTCTTTTTTTTTCGGAGAAATAAAATAGAAGTAATAACTAACTGTTTGCAATGACTGTTCTCACATGTGCGCTTGACTCTTCCTCAGGTGGTCACATCAAACATGTCCATCTTGTTGCGCTGCACAATAAACCCTTCTCATGATGGTATGGAACATATATATACATATATATATGTGTGTGTGTGCAGAAAGAAAAAAAGGTGAATCGAGCTCGCAACCGGCTATTAGCAGTAGCAGACCAGTTGATCGACCCCGTCTTGACTTCCATCTATCGTTTTCACGAAAGCCAGTTGGAAAAACTATTAAATGCCCATCTCTTTCTCTCCGTTTCCCTCTCACTCACCCATTCTCTCTTTCTCTCTCTCTCTCCCTCTCTGTTTACTGTACTTCGGTTTATCTTCGTGGTTGTTGTTGCTGTTGTCTTACAATTTTTCTTCTTGCTCCCGTGTTCTTTTCATTCTTTTGCTGTATAATTTTCTTCTCTTTTTTCTTTTTTACAATCGAACGCTGCAGTTGTTGAGATGTGTCAGAACACACGGACACACTGTGAATTCTCGATCATGTTCTAATGGAGAACATTTCCTAGTCGAGTTAATTATTTTTATTATTTTTGTATATTTAACAATTAGTTTCATGTAATGAATTGCTTAAATAATTATTTAATTGATATATATATATATATATGATTATTGTGCGATATTGCACGATATATAATTTTATGATTTTATCATTTATAATGTAATTATTATGATTTAATTATAATTATTTATTTATTTATTTATTTATTTTTTATTTATTTTCACATTATTTTCGCGACGATGTTGATTCCTCCATTAATTCAATAAAATCTTTTATATCATTTATATAAAATGTTAAAAATTTGTAATTGCGTTTTATATTTTTGATTAAATCCTTGATGTCATTCGTTCTGAAAAGAAACACCAACAATTAAATGAACATCTGTTAACAAAGTGAAAAGTAATTTATTTATCGTTGTCATTTTAATAGAACTTTTTGTTTTTAATTGTAACTCACCTTACACTGCCCAATAGACATGAGACATCGATATCTGTAGGTTGAATATCAACAAATGGTTTAATATTGATTGAAATGTTTAATATTATGTTCATTTGCTTTGTCCAAACTCGAAATGAAACTTTATCCACGCCAATTACCATCGAATACAAACATTTCAATCGTTTTAATTCATGATAAAAATCAAAAATTGAATTAACTTCATTGGTAACGTATTCAATAAGATGTAAAACGTCATCATAAGTTTTATAATTTCTACTCAAACTTTCAACATCTATTTTTTGTACAATTAATCGATCGGTCATTCGTAATATTGCAGTTTCCTCATCCGCAATACGCGGAACGATTCGCACTCGATCAATTATCTCCAATTCATTTGGATGTTCTGGCACATTGAAAACAATTCCCAAAAGTAATGCAGTCATATGATACTCGATACTAATAATATTTCGTGTTGCTGAATTAACTTTCCAAATGCAATTGTGTTCCCCGGCCATTCTATTCAGTTGTTCAACTAAAATATCATAACGATCCCTAATATTATTTCCCGCCATTGACACTGTTGACACAACAGCACTCTCCAATTCCATCTGATTATCAACTAATCTCACACTATTTTTTTCCGCCACCGCCGCCGCCACCGCTGTCATAATTCTCTGCTGCTTTTCAATTCGTGCGATTATCAAGTCATTTTCCTCCACCGATGGAAACTTCAAATTAATTATTTTAACCGGTGAAATATTATTCCTTTCAATTGTATTTGTTTGTGAAAGTTGTTTAGCAATTGACGCGGATGATGAGGATAATTCGAGATCCTCCTCATCTTTATCCCCTTCGAACGTTCTTTTTCCACCAATACTTCGATTATTCTCATCATCAACTGTTGCTTCCTTATGTAATTTTGTTTCACGCAATACCCTGACATTATTATCAATTTCTTCCAAACAAGTGTCATCAGTAGTTTCATTTAATGTATTTCCAATATTTTCATTTGTCTCATCAGCTTTCGATCCACTCATTTCTTTATTCTCCTCGTGTATATCGCGATTTATTACATAAGTTCTTCGCCGATCATCAAATTGATTGCACTCTTCTGTTATTGATATCTCTGGAATTAGTACCTCGTATTCTTCTTCCTCTTGTTTTTCTCTTTCCTGAGTCTCCAACACGGCAATATCATCTGAAATATCGGCATAAACAAACGATGGCGCCTCAACATCTTCCAAATCATTTGTAATTTGATCGTTATCATTTCTCACGCATATTGGAGCAGTGAAATTAAAAGTCACATCGTCGTTCATCAATTTTGATACTGAACTCGCGCGAAATCGCAATTGTTCCATTGAATCATTGAAATTACCATTGGAAGTGGCAATTTGATGCAGTGGCTCTGGTACAATAATGTGGTTTGAACGGTCGTGCGCGTTGTCCGCATGAATTTGTTCAATTTCATGCGCAGCTAATTCACCATTTTCGAAATCAATCATTTGATTTCTAATTGTGAAACACGATGGTATCGCTTCTGTCATTTCCATTGACATATTTTGAATGCACGATTTTTCTTGATTTATATTAGGTGGCTGTATGAAATGTGAAGGAACAGGAACTGTCATTTCCATTGATTGATTGTGATTATTCGGCGAATTGGATACTGATGATGTAGATTTTTTTGCAGATTCATTCAAATTTTGATGCAGTAAACGATGCAATACATGGAGATCTTTTTCAAGTATTTGTCTGTCTTCTGTGGTGGAATGATTGCGCACATTTTTTGCATTAGGGCTGGCCATTCCATCATCGAATTGCATATTCTCATTTGCGATCTGTTGATATTGCCGTTTGAGCGATGGAATTGGCGCTGTATGTTCCATACAATAATTGGTGAAAATTTCGGCAGGATTTGGAGTGTTTGCAATACTTTTTTGATGTGGAATTATTGCATCAGTTATTTCCATTGATTCAGTGTGAAACGATTGTCTTTTATCTTCCGGAAAGTGATTCGAATGACTTGGGAATAGTGGCAATACCTCAGTCATTTCCATTGGATTATTTTCAAAAACTTGAGTTTTATTTCCAAATAATTGTTCTGGACGTGGGTTCGAAATTGCCGCAGTCATTTCCATTGATTTATTAACAAAAAATTGTGTTCTATTTGTGGACAACGATTCTGGACACGTTGACGGCACGTTCTCAGTCATTTCCATAGATTTATTATGGAAAACTTGTGTTCTATTGGCAGAATATAATTCTGAACGTATTGATGGGACTACCTCAGTCATTTCCATCGACTTGTTATTGAAATATTTCGTATTATCATCGGGAAATCGTCTCGGGCATCTTAAAAATGGTGTTGACGCCACTGCCTCAGTCATTTCCATCGATTTATTAGGAAAAATTTGTGTTCTATTTTCGGAAAGTAATCCTGAACGTGTTGACGACACAGCCTCAGTGATTTCCATTGACTTATCATGGAAAATTCGAGTGCCATCTTCAATCAATTGTCCTGACCGCCGTGACACCATGGCCTCAGTCATCTCCATCGATTTATTATGAAAGTATTGCGTTCTATCATTGGCTATTTGATGATAATTCGTGAGAATTGTCGAAGATGGCGGAACCGCTTGAGTCATTTCCATCGAATCATTCATCCTCATATTCGACTGTTGCATTGTAAAATACGAAATCGCCACAAGGTCTTGAGTTTCCATCGATTTATTGTGAAATAAAGACAATTTATCTTGGACACCTTTCACCGTTGAAGACAAAATTGTTCCAACCGGCTCAGTAATTTCCATCGCATTCTCATGAAATACCCGTGTTTTCTCTGTTAATTCACTCAAATTACTTAATTCTCTCGGACCATTTACCATAGTGTTATCTATGTGCGATGATAATATTGAATCTGTTGCAGGTAATGTACAATCCATTGAAATATCCTGATGATCAGTTTTATTTAATGAATTATTGTCGTTACATTCTTCTTCTGTATTGTCATCGCAATAAATCTGAAAGTCTCGAGGATAATTGGAATTACGTTCAACAGTTAATTCCTCAGATTCAATTAATGAACTCTCAATTCGTGATAATTTTAAAACTGCCGGAATATTTTCTTTGTTCGCTAATAATTCGGGATTCGCTGCTATTATTTCTTGACCAATGTCGCCTATTTCAAGACCACTACAACGTGCTTCAATGGGTAAATAATCTAAATCTATTGCATTTTGGCGTATTAATACTTTTTTCGATTGATGTTGTTGGTGATGTTGATGTTGATAATTATCATCGGCTGATTCGTGGGATGACATTTGATAATTTAATACATTTGATAGTTCCGATAATACCTGAATGCGTGAATTATCGTTTGTGACTGTTGGTGGATTCATTTTTGTGGGACTGAAGTCGTTCTCTTCGTATGTACTGTCCCATACTGTTCCTTGTTCCGCCCAATCAGAAAATTCTCTGTTAGAAAAGAATATCACGAAATAATTGAATTTATCTTGGAATTTCGTGATTAATATTTTGTAATTTGTTGATATATTTTTATATATAAATTGAGACCTACTTGACATGTTTTTTTTCGGCGAAACTCACTCTTCTTTTGAGCTTCATAGGACTGTCTTCCATTGATAAGCCATTAGACTCGACAGTTTGGAATGGCTGACGTGCTTTCGGAAGTTTTAAAATCTGAAAATGTATAACGATCATATTGGTATCTGTCATTGTAAATTTTTTTCATCTACTTCTTTTATATAATTGCGCAGTTTAAATATTTGAAAATTTCGTATAATTACTGAGGATCGCCTAGAACTCTTCTCTGGCTTTGATGGGATCCTGGAACAATTAACATAAGTATAGATTAATTAATAAAAAAAAATTAGAAAACAACTATTATTTTTGATGTAGTGATGTAAAAAACAATTAAATTTTTCATTTCTCAATCTGAATTATTTAATTGGCGCGGGAAAGATTGAATTTTGAGGTTATAAAACACAAACCAATGACATTAATTCATAACACTTGCAACTATAATATGAAAATATTTATTTTTTATTTTATATCAATTTTTAAAAATATTCTTAGGATATTATTCACAATAAATTCACATAAAAATTGAATAGTTGCACAAAAATGTCCCGTCAAAATTGATGTTTGCTTTTGAGTCTGTATTGATAATTCTCAAATTATAGCATATAACGAATGTACAACGGCTTCATTTGTCTTTTCTATCAATATCAACAAAATAATTATCATTATTATCATCTGACTAATATTATCGACTTGCATCAGCATGAATACCTACATTTTTTCATTTATTACAGAAATTTATGTTGAAATACACTGCAATTGTTGTGGTAGCGGCCATGAACTGATGAGCTGTAGTAATGAAAATGCCGCGAATGATTGCAAGGTGGAATGGAGTAATTTTGAAAGAGGCGTTTTGCTTTTCATTTCAAGATCTTTTAAATTAAATCAATGTTACAACATATCATTGAACTCACTTGATATAAATTCACGAATCAAACATTACACAATGACCATAAATATATATGATTTATTGTAAATACATATATCCATTTTGTTTTTTATCTATCAAATAATTTTTGAATTTACTTTCGAACCGTTACTCTTGCCTAGTGACTAAAGCGCCTCACACGTCCAGTAAATGAATTATCATATATTATCACGTGAACATAATAACAACAAAAACAGAATTACAAAACACAACAAATCATTTCATTAAAAAATATTCAACATTCGGTGTAATTTTTAGTTTTGATAAATTTGCGATACACACATTACTATTTTTAATTCAATTAATTTTTTTTTTTCACGTTTGTTATGCACGTAATTTGTATGGTTATGATAAAAAATTGAGAAAAAAAAGTACATATAATAATTCACATGCATGTGCAATATGAAATAAATCAATCAATAGCAAGTATATAACCTATAAAACTGTCTAATTTGTATTCTTAAACATTTTTGTTACAGTGAATAATAACAATATAAATGAAGTTATTACAAATTTGTATGAAGCGTTAGTACTCGTGCGATATCCTGGAATTGCCCAAATTGATTTATCCAATTTGGAATGTACTGTTCTTGCTGAAAATAATAGAAATCCATTATTACATTGGCTTTTAGTACAGAGTGTAAATGTCGTTGATGCAACCTTAGATATTCCCACAGCTGATGAAAGTGAATCAATTTCTCAATCAAAACAATAAATAAATATATAATAATGAAACGAATTGAGATAAAATTACTAATTCGTATTTATTTTTAGCATCATTGATAAAATGGTACTCTCAATTTGGGGTTTGCACCAACAAAAATGCATTGCTAGTTCGTATTCTTACACTTATTTATCTATTCATTCTATCAATTAATTATTTTTGGATTAAAAATGGCTGAGTCTAATTTTCATTTTTTTTATTATCATTATTGTAGGGTCAATGTCCATTAATAGAGCAATTGGATACATTAATAAATTTGACAAAATTTATAATGAATGTGTTGGCTGCTGATGGAAATGAAACACCAATAAGACCAGATACAGACCGTAATATTCTTCAAAATTATATCGACAATGAAATTAATGTATTTCCATTATCGTGCGACTTACCTATTTGCAATCTCACGTATAAAGAAGCTCAACAGTATATACAAAGTAAAAATCGAAATTTAATAGACCAGGACAACAATATTACAAATGGATCAACTGTAGACGGAGTAATTTATATATATTTATTGCAATTGAATTATTATATTCTATTAAATTTATATTTGAAAATTGATTATTTTTTTAAGGTACAGGATACTTCAATGTTGAAAAATGCCACGATCCCTCACAATGTAAAAACAAACAATGAAGCAATGAATTCAGACATTTTGGAAGAATTCTGTGAAGCTTTTCGATCTATTGACATGTGCAATAATTCAGAATGTCATAATCAAGAGAATAAAAGCACAGAGTCTGTTGATAAATGCATTGAAAGTATTCACGCAAAATTTTCAACATTCAATAAAGTGAAGTTTTCAATTTTATTACAATATAAAATAAATATTGCCATGTTATTATACTAACATATATTTGATAAATTTATTTCAGATGTTACGAAGTAAAACGGAGATATTGAATGCAGTTATTCCTGCTGAATTGAGTTTTGAAGACAGTCCACTGAATCAGATTATTCAAGAGACAGTAATTTCTCTTGAAACTCTGTCGAAGCTTCACAATGCAGATGATAAAGAGAGCGAGTGTTAGTTTGAATAATTTATCGAATAATAAAAATTTTTTTACTTTTGTATAAAAATTATTCTCGATGTTATTGTCCAGTGTATTATAGATTAAGTGTATGTTGTACGTATATATGACAATGTGGCTATCACACACTGACGACCACAATGAACAATGAATCAATTTTTTAAAGGTGGAAATATTAAATAAACAATTCTGCTATTATTTTTTAATAGAGCTGCATTGTATATACATTTACTTACAATCACATATCGTACAATATGATACAATTATGCGATACCCAGTGAATATATTGCACTGAGGATTGTGCAGTTGTCGAAAATGATTGATAAATAAAACAGAGAAACAAACAAATAAATAATAAACAGTATTTAAATTTTTCTTTCTTAACAAATTCATTTAAATAAAAATATATCGAACAATTCCTTCACTGTTTTGAGCAATTAACAAATTCTTTTCCACATAAAATTACATTATGGTGTACAATAAATTAAATATATAATGTATAATTATCTCTCATTCATATAATATATTAAATTCAATAAATAAATCAACTATTGCACATATTATTCACAATATGGCGAATTTCACCACAAAATAGCAAATAAATTCAAGCAAAATCTCAACTCAATCATTAATAATATAATTAACAGCTGTCTTCTAATTTTTTATCCCATTATTTCATATTTTAAATTGAATCCTACTACTTAACATTATACTTTCTTGAATGACCAAGAAGAGAAATTGAATTTTCTTTCTTATTACTCTATAAGGTACTTTTCAAGTTAAAAATAATCTTCATACTTTGGTGAATGACGACTGATAATGACATTTTCATATTAGCTCTCCCTCTCATTCTATTTATTTTCCCTCTTTCCACGTGCATTTTTTTTTTTTTTGATTCTCTAATATACCAATAAATCTTTTCTAAAACTTGAAGGCGACGAGGCATCAAAAACGCATTATTCCTGATATTATGAGTGATAATATATAAATATAACCGCACAAGTTTCATATTTGTTTTGTCGTTCGCTATTTTGGAATGTCCATACGAATACTTTTTTTTTCCTCTCTTTGCCTGAGAAGCCGCCGTAAAATTTTTATACACAAATAATATTCAATTATAATTATTCCGAATAGAGAAAGGCTAATTTCTTTCGGCATCAGAAAAACTATATAAGTAATTGTTAAGTAATTGCAAATTATTTCATCTACAAATATATTGACTACGTATTGCTTCACTCCGCGCCGAATATTATATATATATTTATATTTATATAATATATATAATTTTAACGCAACGCTACATCTTTGAGATGCTTTCAATTGGCAAATATTAATAATTATCGATAAAGATTTTTTCTTGTCTTAGCATTCTTATGAAAATGTTTAGGCATTCAATAATATAATCAATTTGTAATTATTGTTGCTCTTGAAGTTGTTGTAAAAGTGGACAAACTTCAACGAGTGGCGTCCCCAATACTTCTTGACACACTTGATTCATATCTGGCTCCATCATCAACGACGATATTTGATCCTCCGTAAGCATTTCCACACTGCAATACAAAAATTTATATAAATTTTCTCCCACCAAATCACTAAAAAATAAAAATACGATATTATTATTTATGGCATTAACCTGGCAAGACTTTCACTATCCGAAGTTTCGTCATCAGGATTAAGATAACTCATTGTTTTCTCAAGTGGACTCGGCACTTTTTTCCCTTTCAATTCAATTTTTTCATTATTTTTCTGCAATAATGAATCGTCTTTATCTATATTATTTTCTTTTTCCAATACTCTCGGCTCACTCGATCGCCTTTCAGTTAAACTTGATATATTTAACATCATCATCCCATGGCTTAATAATTCTTTCATTCGTTCTCCAGTTCCAGTATTCCATAACATATCCAACGATTGACGTCTACTAGAATTACCTGTATAATAAAATATAATTTGCGGTTATAATTTCACTATAGTCATTACAATTACATAACCTCAAAATTTGTCTAATCAATTGAATTAATAATGGGTCATTACCAGAAACGCCAGAACTCGATTCGCCCAAATTCCCCGCTGAACTTCTCGTAATCCAATTAGCCAAACTGCTATCTAACTTTCCACGCGTTTTATTTGACGGACTGTATGGCATCTCCATTTTCCTTTTAATATCAACACTCACTTCATTCTTTTGCGACATTGCTGGCAATGATTGTTGATTAACTAGCCGTTTTTTTTCTACAATCGTTTGTCCAGTTACAAACGTACCCCCGTGGCCATTATCTGGACTCAATTCACTTGGCAATGGCTTGTACGGTATTTGATCATCATCATCCGAATACATTTCACTGTTATAATAAATTGTCTCTGGTGAATTATTTAAACTTATTTCAGTCCATTCGTCATTATTTTGGACTGATTTATTATCATCAATTACTTCATGATTATTATCATTTTGATTGTTGCAATTATCACGTGCTAAATTGTTTAAATCAATTGTGGGTATTTTTATTTCTTGGTTATTTGTGGTTGACAAGGCAGAAGACGATTTACAATGGCCAAGTTGACCCAAAGGCGCAACACTTGTTTGTGGTGTTTGTGAATTATTTATCGATGATGGTGTAGCGATACTTCGTGGCCGCTCGCGTTTTATATATTTTCTTGGCTCGGTTGACGACAAATTTCGTATACTACTCAATCCCAAAAATTCTGATGATGAATCTCGTTCAATCTAGAATGCAAAAATAATAACGTAACATTTGAATTAATATTTTTTTTATCGTATTTTTATGTTTTTTTTATTTGATTTTTTGTGTTGAATGATTCAATATGGGTATGTTACTTTAGTAGGGAGTGGACACGGTGCATTGGGACTCATTTTGTCAGGAAGACGTTGATATTCATCGCTTGTATAGTCTGTGCTGTCGGGCGATCCAGTAATACTCGATTCTGACGATGTAGCTGGAGTTTGCTGATTGTCAGTGTCATTTATTAAACAATTTGAATTATTTTGACGATTTGTCAAATGTTCGTAACGCCGCGTCTAAATCATTTATAATATTAATTTTAGTTTATTAATTGCAATAAATTTGAATTATAATGAAAATGTTTTATTTCAACATACTCGATGAATTTCATCGCTTATTTTTTCAAGATTACGTAAAGCCTCGGCGTATGTCATTTTAGCTTCGCCCACTGACTGTTCTAAAATTCCAACACGCGCTTTTTGTTTCTCCAATGCTTGATTGAATTGCGCTTTCATTTCATAGTATGGTCTGTGCAATATAATTTATATTAATAATACAAAGTTTTTCATGAACATAACAATTATATTCATATTGTCAATTTTATCATTTATTTGTCCTTCATTATTTTGTCATAAATAAAATTTATTCAATTAAATGAAGCGCTACGATATATACTCAATTGCATTCTATTATAATTATTGATATATCAATTGAAATAAAAAGGAATTATCTATTTGCAAAAAAATATAGTGGCGATCTCAAAGAAAAATATCAAATGCTGGATATATATCTTTTTTTTTTACTTTTTATCGTTCGTTTATCGTTCAAGTTCTATTCTACTTACAACAGCAGCAAGTTGTGCCTGTAGGCGATACTGTTTATGAGAAGCAAACTGCGGCGTGCACCCATACTGCCAACATGAATATAACCAAAGAGACATAAATATCCTAGATCCTACGAAAATAAAAATAAAACGGTGGGGGGGACACATCGCAATAGAAATTTCCATGTCACGATATCACAAACAACAACAACAACAAAAAAATAAGAGGGCGTGAAAAACATTCACACTAATTTGATATAAGTGATATTTATGTGCATAGAACTGGCAAAAGGCATTCACTTTAAAATTCGTAAAATAAAATCAAATTGCATTAAATTTGTGTGCTCGCAAAATCTTAAAACCGTTGCAAATACAAAACATATCAATATAAAGTGATATAATAAATATATATATATATATATATATATATAAAATCAATACCTGGATTTGGTAATAGCACGTTTCAAATCTGATTGCATACGTTGAACATTGTGCTCAGCATTGTGATAAAGGGCAGTCATATGCCGATGTTCAGCTTCAGATAGTGCTCTTTCATGTTCTGATTCATTCACTCTTTCAGTCGCATGATTTAACATTTCCTAAAGTAAATAAACATAATAAAATTATTGCCATTCAATAGGAACAATTTTATTTATAATACTGTTGCATTTAATTAACCTGCCAAGCGTGATCGAAACACCTTCCCTCCATTCTCAATCCTTCCTCAGCCAAATAAACCATTTCTTTTGCAGCTGCATGTTGTCCATTAGCTCTTTCAAATCTCAACGCGGCTTTTTGTGCCTCCTCCAATGCCTACAACATATGATACACAAAATATATGTAAACAAACATGTTTCTTCTATGCGAATACTATATATATTTCAATTACCTGTTTAGCTTTAAATCGAGCATCGTAATAAGGCCGCGATTTATCAATACAAGCACCGAGTTTCTTTGATAGAGCCTCTATTGTCATTGTGGACTCGCATAATAATTCTCTAAATGTCGCCCGCGCCTCCTACAAATAATAATTAAACATAAAATAAAAATAAAAAATAATAAATACATTGAAAAAAAAATGTTATTAATGCAAAACTATTCAGATAAGTAATCTTTGATTGTCGTCATACTTACATCTAAATCCACTTCCAATTTGTTGATGTCATCAGTAGCAGTATTCAATCGTTCCAGTTCAATCTAAATAAAATTAAAATGAAGAAATACGTGAAAAATTGTTATATGACAATTGTTAATTGAATTTAAATCGATTGTATGATGGGGTAATGCAATAATGTATGAACGACAATAATATAATAATCTTTAAATCTGAATGTAGGCGAAAATGGAGCAGTGGATTTAGATGGTATGGATTTTAACCTGCACTCTTGGGTCCACAGCATCATCAATACGATCCGTTTCGTCCACACACTCAGACACATTCTGTTCACTCATTATTAATTTTACAACGCTTAATTAATATATTATATATGTATTTACAATAATAATTATTGCGGCCACCTGTATCGTGTTCGATTGAACATCAGATGGCCATGTTGGCTGTCAAGTGCCAACCCTTTTATAACCCTACGAGTGCCTAGAAAGTGGTGGTTGTAATAATCATCGCACCCAAACGATATATATGTATATATAAATCTTCTCCACCAATTTCTATATGTTCGTAAATTTTCGTTACTTCGGTTCATCCCATTGGTTCATTCTCTTTCCGCACGAAAGCTCTTCAAATCAATTGGCCACGTTTTTTTTATTTATTTTACAAATGTCGCGCCAATTTTATTAGTCACGTTATGTGTATTATATAACCTCTTTATCGCTACTGCAATCATTCCTAAAAGCATCCGCAATTCCTGTAATCATTCATTAAATGTTATATTGTATTTAAAAGCAATTATATTGAACGAATTTAAATCAACAATTGTCGTGGAACAGCAATAAAATAGTTTTCGGCATAAACCATAATACTCGCGCCATAGTTCATCAATCGGTAACGCAGAGATCATATTTAAAACTATTATTGAAAGTGAAGCGCCACCATTGCAACTAGTTCAATACATAACTATAGATATACGAACATATATAAATATATTACGTATATATGTAGGTATTTTTACAAGTAACTAAAAGAGAATAAAAAAAATTTTCTCTCCACTCTCTCTCTCTCTCCCTCTCATTCTTTTCTTTTATAAAGTCGTATCATCGACGCGACTCATGAAAATCGTATGCATCAGAATACGCCTGTGCGCTAGACAAGTTAGAGGTTATATTAATTCTGTCGGCGCAGCGCCACATCTTCCTCCAGTTTTATTTTATTCAAAACCCTTCTCTCCCGCGCGCTCTCTACCACTCGCTCATTCATACTATTAGTATTTATATGTGTTTGTACATTGTTCATTGGGATATTTTCTCACGATTTCCACAGCAGTAGCCAGCCTGTGCGACACTGTCAAAACAAAATGTATCGTTGTGTATTCTCGGGCGCATAAGAATAAAAAAAACAGTCCGGTATTCACTCGCATCCGCACAATATTCATCGTATTTTATCGTGTGCATACATAGATATATAGTGTAAATAAAATATTGAATATAACAATTGTAACACAAAGTGAATTACGGGATCAAACGAAAAAAAAAAAAAAGAAAAAAAAACGTGAGAGGTTTTTTGGCCATTTTTATCCAATACCCACTTGTTATTTCTGTAGGTAAGTTCAAATGAATCTAAAAAATCATATAGATAAATAAATTACAAATAATCATAATATACTCATTAATTTACTTTATGTTTTGTACTTTTTATATATTTTATGTGTTGGATATATGTGAAATGGAGAGATAATAGTATAAAGAAATAAAATAATGAAAGAAGACAATGGGCGAAGCAACACGACTGAAACTTTCTATTTCGGAATTTCTCCTCTGCCACCAGTTGCATATAATATATATATATATATATATATATATATATATATATAT
>CAJUYH010001411.1:5043-32547 GCA_910591685.1 Galerucella tenella | reverse complement strand
TTTTTTTTTTGTCTAAAAATGGAGTTTTACAATTTTACAACCGAATGTACTATCAATTGTTTCACATAATCACATTATTTTATTAACAATTATTGTGTACGCCCATTATTTGGATAAATTCAATATAATTATGTAAATATTTAATCATACATTCCTATTTTATTATTTTTTTTTTGTTGCGCTGATGTTTATGTATTATCTTTCAAGATAAATACAGTGTGGTTATATATATTATAAAAAAAACAAAAAACACTCCATTAGTTATTCGTTGTCTAGTGTATTTTTTTTTTGTTAAATAACAAATGATTTTCCGTCAAATAATTTTATAATATTTTCTCTTGACACATTTTCTTTATTACTTTTACATCAAATTAAAATTTAATACCGCAACAAAATGAAAAATCTGCAGTTAAATATGAGATTAATAATATTCCTGATTGCTGCAATATCATGGACAGTATCAATGAAAACTCGTAAAGAATCTGGTAATACAAATTATCATATTTATTCAATCAATTGTCACATTAAAAATCAATCCCCAATTCAAACTCTATTAGAATCAATGCCTACACAATTGGGGGATTTCGAATTGTCAGTGGATGATCACTACCAAAATGAAGAAAAAAAAGTGATGGAGGATACACGTCTTGCAGTAGTAGATCGCTACATACCAAAAAAACCATCAATAAAATTAAACTCACTATATCCTAGATGTAAACGACCATCCTACAGCGATTTATTAATAGAACCGACAAAAAAAACCATACAATAAAAGTGAAACATAAAAGTTATCCATCAATTATAATAAACGAACAAAATACAGATATAACCTAAAATAAATTTGAAATAATGTATTCCCACTCAGCATTTATGCGCGTGCGCTCACTATCCATTTTGAATGAATAAATCCTAGGGAATATTATACGAGTGGTGTGTGCGGCAATGTAGCATTTTCCCCAGCAAACATTTCACCCTCCAATACACCAATGGAGAGTTCGATAATTGCAAATGGTCGCTTTAATAACAGATGATTGAGCGCGCTCGCGTTAACCCGCCGCATTTATCTGTCAAAAGTTGTTGGGTGACGGCGTCACACCTGAACACAAGTGTTGTATAATTAATTTCACTTCAATCAAACATCATTACTATCATCATCATCCACAAACAACATTTAATTAATCTGTGTAAATAGTTGCATACGTAGGTTAATCACACACGAGTGTTTGTGACTTTGCTGAAGCAAAGAAGAAGAAAAAAAAATAATAACGTGCCTACAAAACCCCGGTGTGTGTATTTGTTACGTTTTCTCTTTCAAGAGGTTGTCGACTGACATACCCACACACACACACACACACATTTTTATATATATATATATATATATATTTACTCAATTATAACAACGCAATCGTGACCAAAGGCCGCCAAATTATTCACAAAAAACCGGATTTAAATTGCTATGTGATGAATTTGTGAATAATCTCTTTGACTCTCCAAATTATGTGACAAAATAATATATCGATATTTTATAACAAAAAAAATTGATAAATAGTTGATAAAAAAGAAAAAGAAATATATATATTTTCAAGAAAATTAAAAAAATAAAACCAACAAAGAATACAAAAAAAAATGCAGAAATCAGTGGCGTATTTTTTTTTAATTGCATTTGCATTGGGAGCAACAGAAGGCAAGTATCAATTTTTATTTTTTTTTCATATTCATTTTAAATATATATTTGTTATATAATAAATGTGGAGTGAAAGGATTTATATATTTATTCAATATATATCTCTATGCTGTTGTCTATCGTCTGATGAGATTGAAATGATAGTGGTGACGACGACGACGACGACGACGACGACGATGATGATGATGATGATGATGAGAGGACTGAGAGTAAGAGACAATTTGAGTGATGCGAGCTGAGATGAGAAAAGAGAGACCAATTGAGATCGTGACTACCATTAAGCCCATCATTCATTCGTCGTTGAAAATTGCCTCATCCGTTTCAGTCTACTCTCAACAGTCGATCCCCCTCGAACACACTTTTACCAAAGGGCCCACACGGGACCAATCGTCCACTTCCGCTTCGAATTATTGCCACATAAATCCTATGCCATTCTAACTTAATCATCCTCTCACTTGATCGTTTTATATTGCAATTATGACTCTATTTTCTTCTATTTTTCATCCTTTCTTTACAATCATAAACAAAATCAGTGTTCGTCTGGTGCATCTACAATAATTCCACTTATACATGTAACGATTATGATATTAATCATCGCCACTTGGTGTCTGATTTTTTTTTCATGATAAGTCAAATTACTGGTATAGATAAAAATCCCTGAGTATTTTTTTCATTTACTTCTGCTTGCTCTAACTGTCCCCTTTCTTATCACATTTATCATCACCTACTATTCTGTTTTGCCTACTCTCTTTTTTTTTTCTTTTGTATTTGTTTATCACTGAATCATAACACATATATATATATATATATAGTGTTGATAACAAAAAAAAATGCTGATACAAAAATTGTCACGTCTAATTTTGCCATCATAATAAATTATTGATATGAGTGGAATTAAAAATTTTAATATTACCTTGGATTCTCTGTATTTCTCAATTTTATTATTACCATTATTATTATTGTTGTTATTATTATTATTATTCGCAAAAGGACTTTGGATTAGATGACTTTTCATTGCTTTATCGTCAGAACAAAGACACTCTGTTTCGTCGCTTCTTTCTCTCTTTACGTCTCTCTGCCTCGCCTGCCTTCCTTTACATTTAGATTATATATTCATGATGATGTGGTCTATAATTAACGCATTTGCAATTTACATTCACTCGACTGTCGATAAAATGTAGAAACAATCTATTTACCCTGACGCTCCGATGAATATCCACAGTGATTTTTTTTTTTTTTTCTCGCACATTAAAATAATATTCTACTTTACTATTTATTATTTCTCCTTTGCCATCAATCTCTGCATGAATTCTCACAAACTTATTATACACAGTTGATTACAACGACCAACATTGCATAACGCATTTATTTTATACTATCACGCTAGGAAATAATTTTTATATAATAATTCATTAGTATATTTATATATAAATATAATCGTGAAATACGTGAGAAATAATCTGGAATTTTTAATACACTTCATGGGAAAATGTCGGCGATACAGAGGGAGATGATGGGATATTGGGAAATATTTTTAAACGCCAATAAATTTTATAAAATTTTTGTGATTTATATTCATTTTTTTTTTTTTTTTTTGCATTTTAGGCAGCAGCAAAAGCCTAGGACAAGAATGTGATCCAAGTACAATCTATGATGGATGTGGTTTAAATGAGAGATGTATTCCAAGAGCAAATAACACAAATTATTGTATTTGCAAACGAAATTTTGTGGAAACTGGCGGCGAATGCGTGGAAATTTCCACTACTGCCGCGGCGTCTGTTGATCCAACAAATCGACGTGCCAATGACGAACCAGCATCATCGGGTACGAAAAAAAAAAAAAAAAACACCTATAATGATAATAATAATTATTATTATAACAACATTCTTACATAGAAAGTTTACTGGAATTATCTGTATAACTTTTAATTTGTAACTAAAACTTTTTTTTGCACATGATTTTTCAGGCAGTTCTGTTGCTGTTGGACTTCTTATACCGACATTTTTAATTGTTCTCGGTGGTCTTGGGTTTTGTTGCGTGAGGCGATATCGTTTGTTACCATGTCGACAAAATCTCTATGGCAATGTTTTAGTTACAAGAGACGAAGACGACGATGATGATCCGCCAATTGCATAAATTTAAAGACTGAACGCGGCATAATAAAAATAAATTGTTTCATTCTTGTTTAATCGGTTGATTGTTTATCATTATTATTGATAATAATATTTTCGTTTTCTCTGAAAAAAATCATAGAAATGTGTGTATGTATGTATGAGTGAGCGTGCCTATGTGTGTATGTGCGTGTGGCCATAGGGAGAAAAAATGCAATTGAATTACGGTCACTTTTATGGTGAACTGTGTGAAATTCTAGGAAGGGAGGGAAAGTCACAGCCTCTTTCGTTCCTTCCCGAGAAAGTGTGAAAAAAAACATGTGTATGTGTGTGTGTGTGCGCGGGTGTGTTTATGTATGCATGATAAAGGACGAATCAAATGACGAGGCCAAATGTCTAAAGAAGCGAATAAAACGCTTATTATATCCTATATATAAATAATGATAGAAATGATCAAGAAAATGAAGAAATTTTCTTTCTTTTTGTCTTCTTTTCAGTCATTGTTATTTTACTATTATTATTACTATTTTTCAACATCACAATTTAAAAGCATTATTTTTTTACATTAATTATAGTACATTGAATTAATAAACCAATCAATCAATCAATCACTATTTTCTAACTTCCACCACACTATTCTTCGCCATTTTTATCTATATATAAAAAATGTTTTAACTATTTTATTAAATAGAAAAAAAATGAACGTACCATTTATGAATTTAAGTGAAATACGAGATTGCATTTGTCATTAGTCAGATAAAATGAGCGATTTGTAATGGATAATATGAGAATTATTGAGAACACATCGACACATTGATCAATCGAAACAAACGTGAATGAATTATAAATAAATTAATTGAGTGAAAGTGGATGTAGTTCAATCAATTTATAGTTTACCAATGAATATTTCTTTTATAAGTGTAACAAACACATTTAAAACATTTATTTACTCAATTATTGTTTTGTTGAGGCATAATTAAGAACAAACAATGATGATATACATAAATATAATATTTGTAAATAGTTTATATTCGCTCAAGTGTATATCACAAATGAATGAACCATATTCTTGCCAGCTGTCAATCATTTATGACAGCAAGAATAAATTCATTTCGCAGTAAAAACGAGTCATCAGTGTCATCACAATATTTACCAGATAAAATAATATAAATACATATTCATGTTTAATATACGTAAAAAAACACATATAGATCTATGTGAACACAAACTATTCTTGTACTCTATAATTTTTGTACATAAATTTGACTATTGATTGACGTCGATAAGATGACATTTTTCAACAGCAAATGTGTATTTGACATTTTATTTTATTTTCCTTCGTAGAAATTGTTCATTATTTTTATTTTTAGCATTATTGTTTCATTATTGTGAATGAAATTAATGATTTATTATTCACTTATCGATATACTCTTATTTATATATCGATATTTATATTAAACAAACAAACAAATAATAATTCTTCGCTACAATTTTTGCACTGTATACTCTGTGATGTATAATTAGCAATATGAAATTATCATTAAATCATTTACTTCCTTTTGATGAATAATGAATTATCTTTATATGTAAAATAAGTAAATGAAATAAGAGGAGTGGAAAGAATCAATACAAGTGATAAACAGAGAGAGTTTCTTAATTTGATATTTTCTTGCAATCACAATATTTCTAAATAAAATTATACAAGCGCCATTGGGTAAAATAAAATTCATATTGAAACAATTGACACTTCAGTTTTTATTAATCAATTGGAAAAATAATTAGTGAAGCCTATCAAATTTATATTTAACGAAGTAAATAAGACATAATTGATACTTTTAAATTTCCCATACTTTTTCCGTGGCGACAATCGATAATGCAGATACCTGTATACTCCCATTCGACAAAATAAAATAAATCACGTGATATTTTTGGCCGTCACAACTCAAAATGGCGGTTTGGAGTGGATTGCTTCGTTCTACGAGGCAAGTTTTACTAAGAAATAAACCAATTGCATCGATTCAACCATTAAAAAATGGTAAGAACAATAACATAACCCTGTTGCAGTTGATAGAAATGAATCAGATTAATTGTGGCGGATGAAAATTGGTAAAATCAATATCTATTTTGTTACGCAATTTTTCGGCTCTAAAGTTGAGCGCACGTTTTCCAATTGTGGCACTTCATAACAAACAGAATTATGTGCATTGTAATAGTATGCAAATGATAAAATCAAATGCTCTGACTATACTTAATATCAACATATAAACGAGATCGTTATGTCTATTTACAATTTATTGCAGCATAACATTGATTCAATTTGTCGATTATGATTTATTGTTTAGGAACTATTGTCAGACTTATGTCTGAACACCGAACGTTCCAAATAACTCCATCACGTTGGCAGTGGGATAAAACGAAAGATCTTTTTCATCTGTACGTTTGTGTCGCCGCAATACCACTTGGAACTATAATATTCTTTGTAAATATATTTGTCGGCTCGGCAACATTGGAGCCAATTCCAGAAGGTTATGAGCCCGAACACTGGGAATACTACAGAGTAACAATTCCACTTTATATCTAAAACATATACAATATTAACAATATCATAGCACAACTCCATTTCTGTTTTTTTTTTAATTTATGTTAAATGATATTATACCAATTCACAGCTGCCATTTTCAATATTCAATCAAGTATACTGGAAAAATTTTATACAAATTATTCTAATGAAATGAGAAGTAAAATTCACCATACATTCTAATAGGCTTGGGATACCATTACAACTCCAATACTTATTACAACATGTCATTGGAAATTTTAACGTAAAAATTCAATGGTTTATATTGAAAAATCTATCTGATTATTGAAAATAGTTCAGTATATTTTTAGCATTAAATGAATTCTATGTATTACCACGCAGCTGAGTAAAACATATTGTCAATTTGTACAATATTTAAAGCAACCTATTTTTAAAGTTCGCTTAAAAATGTATAATATTTCATGAAAAGTTGATGTGTCCTAGGCTTATTATAATGCATATGATAATATCCAATATAAAATTCTCTCGATGTAGGAAAAAATTATCCAAACTCTTTGAATTTTCCACTTACAAATTACAAAAAAATTGAATGGAGGAACGATTTGATAATTTTGCATTGTAAAATGTATTATTCAATCATTTCTCGTAATTATATTCTTTCTGGCCGTTTTGAAAGTATTCAATTTTCAATTTGCTAATATTCATATATACACATATATTTTTTCCTGTTTTCATTTTTTACCAATATCTCAATACTCCAAAATATATTAATCATTTATTGCAATTTAATTTTCACAGCATCCCATAACCAGATTTTTAGCGCGTTACGTTTACACAAAGGAACAACAAGAATATGAAAAATATCTGCATTATCTGTGGAGCGAACAGGAAGTAGCAAAATGTCGTGCATTGGAGAATAGAGTAAAAGAACTTATGGCAAATAGAATCGATTATCAAGCATATTACTATCAGCCCTACACCAATGCTAAATATGTTCGGAAAACTGCCCAAATGGAAAGCGATTCAGTCAATCTATACTCATCATCTTAAAATTCATTTGTCCATTTGTCCAACAATATCTTAGAAATATTTACAATAGCTGAAATAGCTCCAATTTAATCACTGTATAAAAATACATATGTGCATATACATATAGATATACTAACCTATAAAATAAAAAAAATGTGGAAAAGACATTTTGAATAGTGGAATTCTTAATTTAAACGATGACGTTATCCTGTTCTGTCTTGCTTCCACCTCCATCTACAGTTTCCAATATTCTCCAATTCTTTCTCTCTTCATCCACCATTTATATCTCTCAGCGAAAAAATATGGCGAACCGGTTGGCGGATAGCAAGATGGGCCCTTTATAGTGTATTGAAAAGGTACCACCAATATGATAATTTTCTTTTTGAAATTTTTTAAATTCGATACACCACTGTTGTGTTTATCGTTAAAGAGGTGTCTCTTCTCTCTCATTTATTCATTTATAAAACTCCACCGATAGCTTTTATTCGTTTTTACCTTCATTACAATCGTTCTCTTTCTATTGCTCACCTGGTGGCCAACAGATAAACCACGTGACCGAGGATCCAAGTGGGATACCAGGGGGATTTGCGGTTGGTACTTGTGAGCAGTCTTGAATGTTGCGTCGCTCGCAACACAATTGCTATGGTGTTAAAGGCTTCCTTTAAATATAATACAAGTGATATTGAATAAGTCAGTGGATATTGAAATTCTTACGAAATTAATAATTAACAAAATATACCATCAACTTAACGAGGAATAATTAATTAATAGACAATTAAAAACGTTGGATGAGCCAGTACATAAACGAAATTAATTCAGTTAAATGTAAATGTGCAAGTATAAATGGCATTGGATTAATGTTCATTGATGAGTTAAGTACGTAAGACAATTATTGTTGAATAAAACGAAAAGGAAAGGAAAAAGGAAAAGGAAGTCGTAGTGTGCGGTTGAGTTTGTGGAGTTTTCAATTGTTGGCTTTTGAGCGATGATCAAATAGCTGGCGTATAAATGAGCACCAATTGACTTTTTGCAATGTGGTAAAAGAAAAAGAAAAAAAGAAATAAAAAGGGGGAAAAAAGTATAAAGAGGAGGAAAATAAAAAAAAAAATGAAATGTCGAGGATTACGAGTGCAGCCCAAATATGAGAAGAGATATCAGTGAGACAGGTTACCATGAACGGGCTTGTTGCTGACAGTGTGGTAGTAATTGTGGTGGAATAAAAAAAGGAAAAAGAAAAGATCAAATCAAAAGAGAGAGAGAGAGAGATATAAAGAAATACAAAAATTCACTGTACCGATGAGAGAGATGATTGTGTTGAAATCGCGACGACGACGACGGCTAATAAATAAAGAGAAAAAGAAAAAATAGATTGTGGAATATTGTTTAAATGTTTTTATGGTGAATTATAATGTGAAATATATTTTGGTGATTTTGATGATATCAAAATTTTCAGACATTTATTTCTAATCAATCGTGCGATTATTTTTTTTATTTTTTATTTTGATTTATAATTCATATTATTGTGTATTAATTTATCTCAAAATTCATTGTGCGGATAAATTGTATTTGTAAATTACAATTTACATACCAGTATAACATTTTAGCTGATGGTTTAAACGCCATCTTAGTTCTATCTCTTTGCTTCGTTACGGCTAGTTGCAGATAACTATATCCCTCTTTTATGTTATAATCTCGTTATTATTACTGCCGTTGTTGTTGTTGTTGTTGTTGTTGTTGTTGTTGATGGTGAAGATTTTACATTGTTGAAATTCTCGTGGTCTGACGAATCGTAAATTATAGTTATTTATCGGCGATTAAAGTACCAACGTAAAGGAAGAATTGGAAAATAATTGCATTGCACGATTTGTATTTACGACAAAAATAGTGTAAAAATTCATAATGACCATGGGAAAACGACTAAACACAGGTTAGATTTTTTGTATTTTCCCCCTTCCCTTACTAAATACAAAGCAATTAATTAAACATACTGTTAAGAATATATATGTATTGAATGATTATTAATAGATAAAAAACGAAAAAAAAAAAACAAAAAACAAAAGACAAATATAATGAATATCAATTGACCATTAATTTTTTCAATACAACATTTTCTGATTGGAAAATCATTTTCACCAACATTCAATATTACATTTTCGAATTTACAACAATAAATTCATATTCAATTTAACAATTGTCCACAGCCCTAATAAATAAGAAATAACTTTACAGCACAAAAAATACAAATGAAAATGATAATGTCAAAAAAAAAAAAAAAAACGAAAATGTATCACGTGCCCCCATGACTTTGAATAAATAATTTCTATCCTTAAATAACAAGAATCCATTAATGGACATATGAAAATTGTGTGCACGTGGGTGCTATTCACGAAGCCCCGTCTTCTTGTCTCCATAATACGTGAACATATCACGTACTCTACCTATATACGTACACATACTTATAAATAATGAAACCGGTGGCTTATTCGCATTATGCAACTGTATAAAACAAGCCCAAGGCTCGTCATATACATTTATACATACCTATATATATATATATATATATATATAAACATGATGATGATGATGATCATCATCATATTATACATACCCACTGCATCTGTATTGCCTTGAATAAACTCCTCTGCATCATCTTTTCCTCGTCTTCTCACAATTTATCTCGCTACGCTTCACTTCACGAATTATTTTCCATCTCGTTCACATAACCAAAGTCATGTGTGACTGTTGGAAACATCGCCAAATATGTTCATACCAAGGCTTCGTATTATATTCTCATGACACCCTATACCTTTTCCTACAATACACGACGTCCTTGAACGTTCTTGCCATTTAATATTATATATATATATATATATATATATGTATACATGGTTCGATATAGGTATATAATAACAAGTATATAATTTTTTTCCATCGATGATTTTATTTGTGCAATATGTCAGTTACTTAATAAGGAGTTGAAAATTTTACAATTCAATGAGAAATAATATTGGCCACTGTGAAAAATTGTTACAGGATGTTTGAACGATTATTGCATTTGTACAAATATTTATTCGCTGTAACGAACATTAATACCATAAATACAATATATTGTATGTGCGTACGTATATAGTTAACATATATGTGGGGGCGTTGCGATAATAAAAAAAAAAAGGATAGTGTCTTACATACACTGCAGGGTACACCAGCCAACATACACACACACACACACCAACATATATATATATATATATATACAGTGCACATATGGCTTTTCATTGCTTGACCGCGCATTCGAATCACCCACGCTTACAATGAATTCATATGACGCCGTTAATTTTTACGAAATTGCACATTGCAAATTTCGCATTCACATTCATCAATACAATAGAATAAAATACCATTTATTTTTTATTTTTCATTTCTTTTATCAATTGTGTATATAGAATTGTAAAATATATATATATATGTATATATATATAATATACTTCATTGTATATTACGATAAATGGCAATATGATATTCAGTATGTGTACTTAGGTGTGGATAATTATTATTGTGCTCGAGTTCTCGGTCGATTTTTATTTACATTGTTTGGAATTGAAATGCAAAGCGTCGAAACAGACAAAAAATTAAATAAAAGACATATTTAGTGGTGACGTAGAATCGTCGTGGGATTAATTGCCACCGGCACATATTTATATATATATATATATATATATATATATGTATGTATATACACTTTTACTTTGGTCTCTCGTCAAAAGTGAACGCAAAAGTTTGTTCTCTCTCGCGTGTGTGTATTAACTTTCTCCCGACTTTAACTCGGCGTCTTGTGTATCTATATATTTGTGTGTGTGCTTTGTGTGAGCCACCTTCTTGTACCCCTCTGTCTCGTACATACTGCTCCACCTAAAAACGTTGCGCTTAATATACATGTGAAAAAAAAAATATATATATATATATATATATACATGTATGCATAAACACATACGCAAGTTGAGTGAAAATGATATATTTCAATTATCCAATCAGTAAAACAGGAAATAATATTATTTGTTTTTTATTTTTTCTAAACATTTATACCGAAAAATAAATGAAAAATAATCAAAGTTTCAATTGCATTTAGTAATTGAATATGATTTAAATTTATTCAATTATTTATAGAGTGTTGTTTATTTTTTAATTGATTGTCAATTGATATTTTTTTTTCTTATTATTTTATTTTTATTTTCGTTTGTAATTATAAGTTATACTCAATGTATATTTATTAACGAGATATACTTTCTCTTCTATATTTCAGATATGAACTGGTGCAGTGTCGCGCTCACATGTGTGTTGGTACGTTGAGAAAAGAAACAAAAATCATTTATTTAATATCTTAATAATAATACACTTTTATATATATATATATATATATATATATTTATTTATTTATCAGTGATAAAATTTCCACTGGCATCTTTTTACATTCATATAAATTTTTATATATACATATTCCATGATCATAAAAATAGTTTTAAATGCACATTTGCAATGTCACGCGGTCATTGCGAATAGTGCTCACAATCCAAATAAACCATATTTAAAATAAATATCATTTAATTTGTATTCTTTTTAAATCCGTTTAGTTTTACGGCGAAGAATTCAACTAACTATAAACAGTTCACGTCACGTCTTCCATCACACCATTGAATTTATTCATATATACCCAAGAATGTCACGGTTACACAACTCAAGTTGACATAAGTAAAACGTGATACGATAGAATGAAAAAAAAAAATAAAACATCGTTGTACCTATTTGTATTATTTAAAAAATTCTTTTATTTTTTTACAGCCACACAATATTCTTGTTAACTCGCATCAATTATTTACAATAGAGGCGAAAAAAATAAAGCAGTTTGTCTGTTCTTTTAGTCCGGTATAGCTTAACAAGATTAGCTAATCTTCCCTCACTGTGAACGAGTGGCAATTTCAAATTGTGTAATGGACTTAATAATCCGTCATGTCAAACATTGAGGTGAAAGAGGAGGACAAACAGGCCGCACAATTACGTTACGATGCGAATCGAGTCGTGCAGGTGTTCTCGAATCCTCATTTTATATATTATTTTTCTTGTATTCTCGATTTTTTTTTCCTTTTTTTTCTATTTCATTGACAAATAGAGATGTTTCAATGTAGATGTACTATTCACAATGTAAAAATGTGTATTACACAGATACATATTGTATGTTAAAATGGTAAATACAATTGGAATGATGGAGACATAGACAACCCAGTTGGTCTTAGGCGCTCAAACCACACCCACTTGAATATACTTTTCCTTTGTATTTCACATGGTATATATATATATATATATATATATCGGTGTATAGAATCTTTCAGGCCCCGTGAACTCGATACACTTATATTGTCTCGTTGCAACCACTCAAATTGTTATTACTTTTACAGTAAAATTTATTCTCATGGTATTTATGTACAATTTTATATTGATCAGGTCACAGTAGAAATTAAATATTTCGATTTTAATTTATGAGTTTTGATATTGATATTTGCAATTGAATAAGTTTGTTTCAACAAAAAGTAATGAATGAATGAATAGGTAGAAAATTGATTGTTATAAAAACGATAGAGAGTTTGGATGATTTTTTATTGGTTTGGTGATTAAAATTGCAACATTGAAATTAAATTTTTAAAATGATAATGACATCAATTGCAATGGAATTCTCTTGCTATGGTTATTTTGAATATGGTGTATTATATCAGAGTTAATGATTGCAACAATAAAAATCAAAAGTGAAATTTTACTTCTTTTATTTTAGTAAGAATTAATTACAATTTAATTTTGGATTGTTTTATTTATTCATGATTTTTTAATTCATTGTAATTGTTTTGCTTATGAAATATTGGATTTAAATTCGTGAAAAATGCATGGCCTATTTTTTACATCTTAACTTTAATACACGATAAGTATAATCTATTTAAAAGTGGATTAGTTACATTGGGATAATGAAAAAAAACTCTGTGTTCAAACACATGTGGAATTTTTATCTGACCAAGATTATATTACAAATTGTAGTTATTTTTTCTTTTTATTCTTTTGTTTCTCGCCTTTCTCATTTTACTTTATTTTATTTTACTTATATGTGCTTTCTCTCCAATTGTTTACTCAAATCGCGGTGAATTTCAGCAGCTCTCATTTTCACTTCTCTTTCATGCATGGCCTATGGATACATGTACACTATTTATTGCCGAGAAAAAATTGAAATACTACGCAAAAAAAGAAATTCCAAATGCGAATCATTCCATAATATTTTTAATTAATTTGGAATTTAGAACATTTTCTATATATCATATTCACTTATTCTATCATTAAATTCTGCTTTCGCACAATAATAACTATTATTATTATTATTATTATTATTTTTCCCACCACAATAAATATCTTTACCCTAAATTAAACGAGCCGTAAATTGCTTTCTGATATGTCCATTAATTAAACGTAAATATGAAATGAAATAAAAGACAGCAAGTATGAAAAGAATCCGGAACAATTTGAAATTATTTTTCTCCACAAGAATATACTGAACAAAAAATCAAAATAAATGAGCAAAATAAATTCCATGACGAATTTAATTGAATTAAAGAAATGATATAATCACTATAAACATTAACGGTGTGGAATTTATTTCCTGTTTATCAACATCACTGTACACTTAATGATTCACCAGTATTAAATTATCTATTTATTAAATATATAAAATTCATATGTTTATTAGACTCGATAAATTCGTTTTATTATTCCTTTGTAAGTGTGCAATTTCCGAAATAATAATTGAACAAAGACCGTTGTTTAACAATTTTATAGACCCTTTGAATGCATATATATATGTGCATACGTATACGCTACAGTGAAGCGATGATAGATTAAGTATATAAACATATGTATACCATAATCCTAAAGCAGGATATGGCTAGCAGTGATAGTTACATAGATGTGTGGGTCGAGCGCAACTCTTCAATGTCCTTGAATGTCACCCACACACAAATTAACTCGTAACAACAATATATATATACGCAATAAAACTGAAAATATCTTGATTCTTCATATATATATATATAGTGTAAATATATGTATAGTTACGTACAACTGTATATATAATATACGTTTATTCAGCAATTATATAGAAGAATCATTCGTTGATTTTATGTAAAAAGAAAAATAGTCGACGGATGGCCTTCCCACCATTCCAATCATTTATTCATCATAGCTAGATTTGGATTTTTATGATTCACTCGTCTCCACAACAACTTTCGCTTCAACGAATTAATTTCAATCCAATAACCCACACTCACATGACGATGATGTGCGTGATGGTATTGAATAATTTTTTAAATTAAATGAAAATGGCCATGATCAAATACCTTCGTTGCTTTTTATTTCTTTTTACCACTCAATTTTGTATTTATTTCAATTTGTATTTGTATTTCATTTTATTTTTTTAGTTACTGACAACAATTTCTACACAACGAGGAATTGCGCTCGCAGCTCAACTACCTCATGGCTATTCAATCCCTTCCACATGTAAGTACATATAATTTTGATTATATAAATAATTGTAATAGTTGCTATTTCTCCATTTAAAATTGTCGTAGAGTTGATGTAACATGAATATAAATTTTTAACTTTTTTAATGTCACACACTATCAAAATTCATTTTCACAACTTTTATTAACAATAATTCCGAAGCTAATCCACAAATTCACAAATCGATTAGTGATCAAAAAAAAATTTTAATTATCCTGCTATATTGTCGTAAAATATAATTAAATGAGGGATATCATTTCATGAATGAAATCAAATTCAAACATTTATATATTTATCAAGATCGAGCGTAATTATACAGTGTCTATTATGAATTGCTGCATTCTCCATCGTATTATTATATATAAACATTGACTAATTATCTGCATTATTAATTATTTCCGCATTAATAAATTTGTCGATGACCTCCCGTAAAGAGCTTGGCAAGAGACATTGCCAAGCTCATTGAAGGTGAGCGCAGTCGTGCGACCTAGATATATACAAAAAAGTGAGAGAAGACTCTTGTGCTGTTTGTTGTTGATGATGATGATGATGATGATGATGATGTAGAAACGTAGATATAACAGAGCCAACGTGAAAATATAAACATATATGAAGTAAAATATGCACAGCTATACAAACGATCCAAAGTGAAAGATGAAAAGAAAGAGAGAGCAGTGACAGAAAGGATAAAAGTAAAATGATTCCTTTCATTCTCATCACTTGGATGATTATCGTCGAATTCTCTCGCGAAAGTACAACGCCAACACAGCGGAACATTTTATAGTGAGACGACTGGACTGGGTAATGTGACAGCGTTAGACGTTTTCATGTTAAATTTATGATGTACTTTGATTCTACTTCTCCTCTCAACTGTGTAAAGAATGAAAAAACATTATAATACACCAATGAAAATTTTCACTTAATGTTTCGCTGTTTATTTCTATTTTTGTTACATTAAAAAATTCATATACATACTTGAAATAATTGTGATAATTTATCAATTACTTACGTGTATTAATTTAATTGTTGTCTTGATTTATATATAGAAGAAATTAATTTTAATATGTATCCGGATTGTGGACGAAAGAACAAAGAACATGAATATTATAAATAAATACGAAAGGGAGTGGAAGTTTTATGTGGTATGCAACAGAGCGAAACACCCCGGGTGTCTCAAGGCCATAAGCGAAAAACGTTGAGTCAATAGCGAGCGCCATCAACGCCATGATATTTTCAAATGTAAATTAAATGCAATCACAGCAATGCACTTTAATGTTAAATTATTGTCGAATTGTTGCAATGTTTCATCAGACACTTTTTAATATTATTTATGGGTATTGTTTATTTGTTTACATTCCTCTGGAATATTCAACAATGAAAGAACAGTTTTGAGTTGGACGTTGTTCTATCTAAAATTCATAAAGATGATTGACCAATTTTTTTTTTCTGATATAAAACGTTACACAGGATATAACGGACCATCAGACAACACTATTGTGCAGTAAATCAATAATGACGCTGTTGATGATAGTCAGGTAAAGCAGTATAGCATCAACCATGACAGAAACCGTAAGCAAAATTATATGGGGGAATGTATCCTGCAACTGTCGGTCACGTATAAACTCAGGATGCATCTTCATGTCATGAAGGCAATACTGTACAACGGTCAGTTTATTTAGTGGATTTGTATTTGATCTATCTGTGAATTATATGTTTAAAACGTAGATTCACTGTTTATTCTCATATTAGACAAGTTTAAGTTTATAATTTTTCAAACAATTAAATAATATACCTAAATAAAATATTAATGACGAATTACTCATTGAATTTTTATCGGAGAATCGATGAAATAATCAAATAAACAAATAAAATTTACGATACCACTGAATGTTCCATCGCAATTATATTTTTTTTTTCTTCGAAAAATTATAAAGGTGAAAAATGTAAAATATTCAAGCAACAGCGCACATTGTTGATTGATTGTTTGAGGAATTGAACAGATTTTTTTTTTCTTCTTCCACCCATACATTCTCCCGTTTATTCCATTGCTGGTATATTCATGGGGGTCATTGAACGAGTATGGCGCGCGTCTTGTTCATGGCGTCACGTACTTGAGAATCCCTCGGGCACACAACCGGACGCGATATCCGCAGCAGTTGTTTGCCACTTCCCGCACATGACTATGTGAAATTATATTTATGAAGCGCAAAAGCTCATGCAGTGTATGAGTAGTGTACTTGTATGAATAGCTGTTAAATAATTATCTAGTTATAACCATAGAGAAGTTTTTTTTTTTTCATACGTGAGGAGGTAGGAGGGCGGGGGGACATGGCGCAAAGAATTTTGTTGCGGTATATTGCGTGGCATTAATTATATTTAAAAAAAATCTTTGAAACTGAATAACGGTGCATTTGCACTATTAAAACGTGCAGTGAGAGCAAAATCACTGTTACACATATTACTATGAACAAAAAAATAAAAATGAATAATAACTGTAACATAACTATTTTAATTGCTACTTTTATTTATATACTTTATCTTTATTCATTATACTGTGGCTTTGACCATTGAATTAATTCTTCATTTGTCATGATTCATTGCAGTATGGCCATTAAGACTTATATGCCATTTGTCGCAAAAACCTCATCATCATGTCAAGTTCACAACTCTCTCATCCATTGTCTCAGCTAGTGTAGTGTAAAGTCTTCTCAATGACAATCTTCTTATTTTTTTTTTTTTTTATAATTCTTTGTTCTGTCTTAGTGTATTATTACTCCCTAATTTCCACGGAAACACATATGGGTAAACAACACCAACAACCACACAAATAAACATATAAATATATTTATATACGTGTGAAGAGATCATTGTGGCTCTCATGATTATTCAATTAATTATATAGATTTATATTTTTCTCGGTTGGAGTAAAATAAAATTGCTTTAAATTTAATAAGAGGTAAAAAAAAGAGATATGTCTATATAATTATTTATGTTTTCTCATTATTATATTGTTAATTTCAGCGACAATGGCGGTTGCCAGTACTGTGCGGATCGAGTGTGCGAGGGAATCAATTATAGTTCACATATCAACCGAAGGCAATTCGGATTTTAATGGTCTTTTATATCCACGTGGATTGTCAAAAAATAGTTCGTGTTTGCAAGAATACAAAAGTCAACCAACACCAATCACTTATCGTTTACCATTGCGTTCATGCAACACCATGCCAACAGAATTGGTGAGTATATATATATTATTTTATTCTTGATTAAAACACAAAAAAAAACAATTAAACGAAAGAACGAAAAAATTTGCAACTTGAATACATTTTGGTTCACTTTATTTATTATCACACCTTTATTTTGTGATGAAAGTAAATTTATTTAACGTATTCCAAGTTCGTTTCACGTGAGTAAACATTCAAAATTATGACCGATAAGACATATTTATACGTCAAAAAAAAAAAGTATATATATATGTATAGGTTTATTCATAGTATTTTAGAATGGTAAATTCAAAGAGATAAAGGTTTAAAAAATCCTGTGGAGTGTTTATAGGAGGACGTGTGTTGCATTCCGTTATATTTGCTATTGCGTTTGCATGTTACGTGGCGTGCTCACATAGATAGTTTCCTTTTGCCACACCATATAACTGGACCGTTATGTGACCGGGACGTATTGCCAGGTTGCACAAAATAAAAATAAAAATGAAAAAAAAAAAAAAATCACAAAAATAACAAACATTATCTTTAATCTACCGAAATGGATGACTTTACTGTAGATTATCATTGCTTTTCTCCAAGGCGTTCTATAAAATTTAATTTACCTTTATCGCTACAACTAATGACTATTCCGTTATGAAGATTGATAACTTCCGCGCCACTTCAACATCCCAATCATTTAAGAGTATCAATACAAAAAAAAACAATGTAAAAAAACATTTTCCATTTCATTTTTTTTTTTTTCCATTTTATTCTCATATTTGAATGAGAATCATCACCATATGTTCTTATATATTTATTATTATGTTGAATGTTACACTCGGTGGAAGCAAACTCTCGCAATAGACCACGAGAGTCAGTCACACGTGTGCAGTGTTGCAGAAAATGTTCAAGGTCAAACTCCTCAGAAATAGCTGAGCGTCCACTATAATATGATATAGTCGACGGACAATGGTTGAAGTACGCTGCAAACATAAAGAAGAAAACAAGGAGGAGAAGGAAGAAGAAGAACAAGTATCCACACTATATCTATCGACGGCCTGCGAGAATGAACAGCAAAAAAAAAAAAAAACCCTCCTCGAGAATAAGCAAAGGACCTTGAGATGGAGTGTGCCATGGTGGAAACTCTATATTATGTGGATGCTCATCCAAACTTACAATAAACCCAACCAGCTCTGCCTCTCCCATCATTTCTATCTTTGTCTCTCGGCCTTCCAACCTTCAAGGACTTGATCGTCTAAATTCCACGTCTCACCATTACGTATTCTATTCCTTCTTCTTTTTCACATACAACCACACCATATTGCACGCCTTAATTTTCACACCCACACACATAAAAATCAATTCGTCATCCATTTATCCCCCTAAATGCTATGGTAACAAATGAAATGGCCAATGGTATATACATATATGGCTTTGATATCGAGAATTATCCACGAGAGGTTCCTGTTGGTGTGACTCGACTGACCGGCCGTCGAACCCTGATTCAACGTACATATGTTTATATATGTGTGAATGTATATGGTGGTTGTGGGCAAGCAGCAATATTCCAAAGAGGTCCGCATCAACGAGAGCTCTCAGAAATTCCAGGAGCAATAAGAATAAAAAATAAATGTAGAAGACGCGAAGTATAGGGTTATATAGGTACGTGAAGTAGTGAAGAAAAAAAAAAATGAAAATAACACAAGACTGTATAGAGCTGGAGCCAATGACCTTTTATTGCAGCTATTCCAGGCGACCTCAGCAAGGATGCTTATACTGAGAATATCTCTCTCAAGCTGTGCCTACCTTCCATTACATTATACTTATATTTAAAAGCACATGTGTGCGTGCGGTGTTTATGTTGCGTCTCGTCAATTAATTTTCTTGTGAGAACAGCAAAAAAAAAAAAAAAAATGATTTTTGTCTCATTACTCACTCACTAACTTACTTTACTTTGTTTGTTTGTATATATTTTTTCAGGACGATGGCGGAATTGAATATTTCAATACAATTGTCGTTCAGCCACATTTGAAACTTGTAACAAATCAGGGTAGAGGATTTCATGTGCGGTGTCGCTATCAAACGCGCGATAAAGTTGTGACAAATGATCAAACACGTGTGGCAATGTTACAGTCGCTACCGTTGCAGGTAAGAGACAATTGATTGGATTTTTTTCTCTTTTTTATACAATTAAAATTTTATCTGTTTTTTCTTTTTTTGTTTTAATGTTTCAGGCAACTGCACCGATGCCCGGATGCACCATGAAAATATTTAGTGGCGATCCCACACGTCATCATGTCGCTGAAAATGTGAAAATTGGTGATCCATTGAGCCTAGTCATCAGCATTGACAAGCAGGAGATGTTTGGTCTTAAAATATCTGATTGTATTGTCAGAGATGGACTTGGATGGGGTGAACAGCGACTAATCAATGACGAAGGGTATTTTTTCTTTTTTATTTAGTATGATTTCAAAAAAAAAAAAAAAAAGAACGTCGAGCAACAGTAGAGCCATGTTCTGATGTATTTTTTATTAATTTATGTCTATTAGGTGTCCGGTTGATGGTGAAATAATGGGACAATTTACGTATAGTGAAGACAAGACTGAGGCGCGAGTGAATTTTCAAGCGCACAAATTCCCATACACTGCCAGCGTTTATTATCAATGCAATGTAAGATTGTGTATAAAACACGGCGGCGGATGCACAGACACGGTAAATCAAATATAATTAAATAAATAAACTAATTGAACGATGATTATTGCGATTTTTTTAAATACCATTTTTTTTAGCCCCCATTGTGCAATGAATTGAGCCGTAGACGTCGACGCGCTGCAATTGCAAGAGCACTCGAAGATAAAGACACCTCTTCACTTGATGGTGGTACTCCAGCAACAATTGAAGTGTACAGTGGACTTTATGTCAATGAAGCGTCAGATATCGCTGGAAAATCTGATCTGTCCGATGATGTTTTTCGAGAACGCGTGAGTGTATATAAATGTTTAAATATATATTTTTGTATTTCAAAGAGCAAAATCAAAATTCATACCCTTTATATATTATTCGCAACTTTGTATATATTTTAATATTTATATTTTTGTTTTAGACGATCGACGATGCCGATAGTATTTGTATATCGCAACGAAGTTTTGCAATTGGAATTGCCATTGCTGGTTTAATTTTAATGTTGGCCGTTGTCGCGGCCATTCTCGTATTGCTCGCAAAGAGAAGACATAAAAATATATCTACCACTGGCTCATCAATTTACAGTGGCCCATACACAAACACGGCCTACAGTCATAGCAGTTAGAGGAATAATTCATATATCTATATATAAAACACAAATATTTTTTTGTTTATTTATATATGATGAGAATTTCATTTTCATTTTCATTTTCATCTGTGCTCAAGCAATTAATTGAAGAATTCCGATAACGCTTTACAGCTATAAAAAAAAGATTAATTAAAAATAATTAAATAAAAATGGAGGAAAAAACTAGCTCATAGTATGTAGTGAAGGTAAAAAAATTTCTTTTTTTTTTCAATAATGAAAATTGCTATCTCGCGGATGTCGGTTGCTCTTGCATAGAATTTTCTCTCGTGCAACGATTTATTTATATTATATATATTATATATACAAGAGTACATTATTGCGCGCCATTATTTCATCGATATAGACAAAGAAGACAAGAGAAAATAATAATGGTATCAAAAGTATTATTATTATTTTTTTATTTGCAATTAAAACAATTAAATGTCGGTGGGTTCGACCTGGTGGTGGGTATATTGAATAGTGCAAAAACAATTTACAATTAATTAACGTGAAATGAAATAGAAATGGAGCAAATTCTGTTTGATAATTAACAAATTATTCTGATGTAAAGGGAAAAATTGTTGAGAAATTATTGAGAAACATTCGCCGTATTGTACAATGCCACAGCATACATATAAACACACTGGCTTATTTTGGTTCGATCTTTCTCCTTTTTTTCTCACTTTTTCTCTCTAGTTTAATCATAGGCAAGTGCAATATATATAAATACCGCGCAATTCCGCAATGATTATATCAAAATGCGGATAGATTCGTTAAAATTACAAGCAATGAGATTATTTCTGTTGCCTTGAATTGACGCGACATTGGTTCACAGTGACATTGAGGATTAAGAAAATGAAACAGAAGAAGAAATAATGTAGAATAGTATTCTCGTTCGTTTTTTTTTTCAACAAGCAAAAGGGTTAACAATGAAATTTTGTAATGAAATATCCTGTAATGACATTCTGGACCTTTGTCACTGGCAATATTTGGGTATGATGGGCGTTTTACAAACTTTGTAAATAACGTAAACTGCAATAATAAAAAAATATTTGATACTGTCTCTCCTAATTGTTGTGGTGGCCATTTCTTCATTTTTTTTCTTCTTTCATTTTTTACTTTGTACATTTTTTTTTTTCATTCAACTTTTAAATGTCGCGCTGTACAAAAATTTACTTCCCTAAATGCGATTGAATAAAATAAAATCGGAGCTTTCGTTATTATTATTTTTTCTTTTAAAGTCTGATATAAAAAATGGCAACATTCGACATTTAAATGTTGAATAAAAAATATTAATTGAGGGAAATTGAAGCAATAAATAAAGTAGACACACGTGTCAAGCCGGATCCATTATCGTGTATAATTCGTTTTTGGAAAATATGAATAATATTTATGTATATAATAATATAACAAGAGATATAATTTACACTTAAATTGTGTAATATGACATTTTTTAATCCTGCATTGATGTGATGATTGCGTCAATTTTCGCTTATACTCGTGTGTTTCCTTCACTTATTTATTTCGTTTTATTATATTTTCACTTTGCTTGACATCACTTACATTATTTAATGATCAATGAAAAATAGTCAAACGGTGAATACATTTAATGTTTAAAAATTAATATCCAAAGTACACGTGATTGACGGGACCAGAAAGAAAATAAAAAAGAAAGCAACAATAATTTATTCAATTCTAATAAGCTATAGAATGAATTCCATAAAGAATGAAATTAACAAATAGATGAAAATATGTTCACCGTAACCTTACATACATGCTGATTTATTTTTATTTCATTTCGTTTTGTTGCTTGTATATTTTTTTTTTGTTTTTTTTTTCTTAACTACCTAATGTAGATTTTTATCGAAAAATTGATTTAACAATCACTATTTAATTTAATATAACTTGGTATCGCACTATCTATTTTATCTACGAAAAAAGCCGTCGCAATGATTAGCCGTGTTATATACAAACTGTTTACAATTAAAAACGGAGAAGGAAACAAGATCAACAGAGCGAAAGAGAAAAAGAGATAGAGAGAGAGGCAGGGAGAGTCTAAAAAAAACGAAAAAAAGAAAAAAAATAAACAAAATCAAAAGCTCAGATAAATACAGTCAGTTTAAATCGCAAGACTAGTTATCATTCCTGAGTCAAAATAAATCAGAAACGAATCGATATCTATTTATACATGTATATAGTTTTTTTTTGTTTAATTCGGTATCTACTTATTGCAACAATTTTTTTTTCTTTGGTTTCGTCAAGAAGACGAAAAGAATTTCAAATTAATTTTTCGTCTATTTTTCGTTCTTCATTTTGCCTGAAGACAAACGAATTAGTTTCCCCTTCCGACCAATGATGTTCGTGCGAGCGAAAGATTTTTGAAAATCTTACAATGTGTTTTTTTTCTTTTTTTTACTCTCCACTAATGATTAATGTTCATGGATTTTTTTAATCATCAATTAGGTACATATTACTACGACTTAGGTACATACTTACAATTAATAACAACTACATACTTTGCATGCTCATTAATTTGAAGTCGTCCGATGCATAAATTGTTCTGTCAGATAGAAAAAAAAATAAAGGAAACAAAAATATATATAATCAGATAAAATTCCCACGAATATATTTTTAAACAGATTTCTTTTATACTCTTGCCATATTTTTGTGTGTATTCCGTTATTATTGTTATTTTTTTTTTTCATCTCGTTTTCTTGTCAAATATAATATTATAATTGTCCGGAATTGCAAATGGCGGATATTCTCTGAGTCTATTGTCGAACTATATATTTATACGAAGGATTCTTTCGAAAAATCTTAATAGGCACACGTTTACCTTAAGTACAATCACCGTGTTTAAGCAAAGAAGCTTTTCTGGATGGATTCATTCAAACATAGTTTTGGTTTTATTTTAATTATTTCTGTTGTTCGATCACAGACTAAGATAAAAAAAAAGACACTATTAAAGACTCCTATTTATATCCAACATTTGAAAATAATTGTTAATTGATAATATTTAAATGAAATTGGAGTCTTCATTATTGTTTTCATGTTAATCAATTAGCGTTTATTTTAGACGGAAAAATGTTTGTATTATCATTTGAAATCATCACCATGAATTTGCCGCAATAATTTTTGTCTTTCTCGTTTGTTCTATAAATAAATTATTTCAGATGTGATGATCCAATGCAAGTAATAAAAAAGTGTATACAACCATGTTTATGTTGATGGCATATTATGTCATTCCATAATAATTTTCATTATTCATTTGTTTCATTTTTATTTTGTAATAATCGCGTTAACTACAATATATAGACTAGATACTGAATACGTTTGCTTCTGCTCCAAATCCCATCCTATTTAATCACTGTGTGGCATTCATGTGAGAAGAAATAACGTAAATTTACAAATATATTAACGAAAACTTTGTGCCATAAATAAACAAGTAACAAAAATATACATTAATAATTATTATTTCTCTGTGTTTGTTTATGCATCGTGTGCATAATATTATATGTATACTAATTTTTGTTGTTTTTTTTTTACTTTTTATTTTTCATGGGTTTATAAACGTACTCAGTAAACTATAATAGAATAATAAATATATTTATCATCTTTTAGTGGCCATGGCGTCGGTATTTCTTTCTTTCTTTCTTTCATATTATTCTTCTCATCAGGTAATCCATGTTATTTATTTATTTATTCTCTTCTTATTCTAATAAATTTAAACTCTCATAAAATTAAATATTCATATTCATAAATTGCGTTTTTTTTTTCTCTTGTCTCTATAAAATCGCGGTTAGAATAATTTCAAGAATAATAGATATATATATTGTATATATATTTTATATATTGATGCATTGTATTTGTGTGTTATATATTATATATTTATTTGTAGAGGTTAAAATTCTGTTAATAATCACTTTTGTGGCTTCAATAATGATTCGCGACTGTTTATTGTTAATTCGACACTGTATAATAATAATCAAAGAATTATTCAGGTGCAATTCTTTCTTTTCTTTGTTTTTTATTCGTCGGGGCTTTCAAATACGTCTCGTGTATTATATCTCTCCTCGCTCAATTGATTAAAAACAAACCTAATAATAATAATAATTATTATTATAACAAAAAAAAAAAGATTTAATTATTATATTATACATCTCTCACGCTCTCTCCATCTTATTTTTCTACCGCCTCCACCTCGTCATTTCAATGCTTGTTATCAATTATTAATCATAAACTTTCTCCCAAGTAACATAAGTATCGGTTATTTAGATAGATGTTAATTATTTAAAATTATTTTAGCTCCCGAGATGTATTCTTTGCTCTTCACAATTTTTTTTTTTTTTCGATAATGATTTTTTCATATTCAATCTCTCGCTTTCGTTCATTACCACGCACACATTGACACTCACACAATCGCTGCATTTTTTTTTTCTTTATTTTTTTCTCCTCATTTTTGTACCGTCGGTGGCGCATCTTTTTTTATTTTTTTTCTATAACTTAGACTTGTTTTTTTTTTTATTTATTTTTCCAATGATCTCACAATCATTTTTATATTCTTTCGTTACCTAATATTGTACCAGTTGATTTTAACGAGTGATTCTCACTTTCACGGTCCCTGAAAGATAAACAAGAAAAAAACATTTAATCGTTGGAGAACATTGGCTGTATTATTTATTGCAATAAAAATTTGACTGATCCATTGTGATTGATGAGAATTGATAACTTGCACGTGTTGAAGAATTCGATAAGTTGATATTAAAAACGAAAAAGAAAAAAAAATGATGGAGCAATGAAAACTATATGGGTTTGAAAATTGATGATATGTTATAATACCTTTATGTTATATTGTCTTCCACTGGTTTTGCTTTTGGGGAAGATACAGAAAATGTGTCACAATAAATTCAATAACATTCATTGTTTAAACGCATATAAAGTAACAATGAAAAACATTGAAAGGATGAAAATAATAAATAATAAATATATATTGAGTGGTATAAATAATATATTTAGAAATGAATAAATTACAAAAATGAATAAATGTGCCAAGAGAATTCGAACAGATGAATCAATTAATTAATTACTTAATCAATTAATTAATTCATGCCAAGAAGTTGAGAAGTGCTATTGGTATATATTTTACCTTCTCTTATGTCTTTGGTCGGATTAGATGAAATAGAGGGCATAGAAGGAACTTGATAGACATTGGACCGCGCGCCAGTTGGTGGCAGAGTTGTCACTTTGGACCTAATAAAATATTTTATCAATAACAATACAGTGGCCAGAACAAAAGCAACCAAAAAAAAATAAACAAACAAACTATAAGAATAATTTAATTAACATGTAAAAGAAACTGAGAAAAATGTCGAACGTAAAATTTGGAATAGGTGAAACTTTAGTTTAATTAAATCCAAATAATAATTGTCTACTTGTAGAAATATGCCTACCTCTGTTTACGAATCTTTTGATTGCGTGCATCGAATGAATTTGGTGTGGGACATCCTGAATTATTTGATGAATAAGATGGCGGTCGAAATGGACGTGGACAGCCCTGAACAATGGGAGGTGATGGCACAGGTGCATATTGAATACGTGAATTGTTCGCAACACCCGGGTGCATCAGTCTGATATCCCCTATACAAACCGGCCATAATAAAAATTAAAAAATTAAAAAACTCAGACAAATACAAAAATCAATAAAATTGTGCAGTTGTTAATAATAAAAAAAAAAAAAAAAAAAAAAGATAAAATAATTTCTATGAATACCTTGCACAATATGAAGACCCTGATACATTGGCAGTGGATACCGCGATTGTGCGTTTCTATTATCACCATTACCACCTATTCCACCACCGGGAGTGCCGGGATTTCCACTACCATTAATACCATTATTAAAGAATTCATGAGCAGGCGTGGGCGATCTGCTCGTTCGCTGTGAACCAGATGGTGTCGAAGCTCGTATACCACCACCAACCATTGGTACATTTTGTCTAAATACCAAATTGGGTAAGATTGACGGTGTCATATAAGCAGTGGTGCCT